>QGQJ01000406.1:0-41959 GCA_003206725.1 Blastomyces emzantsi | reverse complement strand
TTTTCTTTTCTCTTCTTTTCTTTTTTTAACACTTACATGTACCTTTATATCTTCTCTCTTGCTGTTTTATTACATTTGTCATGTCCCCAGGGACCCCTTTATCTTTCCTGGTGGTTGGGGTTCATCGCCATCCACTTCTTTTTTGTTCTCTGTATGATATTATTATTTAATTGTATTGTATCTAACATATTTCCCCCATTTTCTCTTTTCCTTTTCTTTTCTCCTTATTCATGTATTTTAGTTTATCAAAATATTTCAAAGAAACACTCGAAAGACGGGTGTGGAATTTCTTATTTGTTCCCAAACTGCTCTTAAGAGACTAGACTACCTTTTCTATCGTATTTATATACAAATTCTTATTTTCAGGGGCAGGATCTTCTTTCTTCCCATTGGACTTTTCTTTTAGCTGTTATAAGCGCTTCGCTGGGCCCAATCTGCAGTAAGTTAAGTTACACGTTAAATGGGGGGTTTTCGGCCCGTTCCGCCAGAAACAAGGGCCCGTCCTGGCCCTGGAATAACGTATTCCCTTACTATATTTTGAATAAATATCGTATCTTATTTAGACTGGAAAATCTGGATGTGAGCGAAGTCACTACCTAGGAAGGACACAACAAAGCATTATAATAACCCTTAACTCATCTTATCACCATCACCACCGCCACGAGAGGAATATCACAATGTTCACCCCGTTTCCTTGTTCTCCAGTGATGGATGATGGATGGGCGCGTCTTTTTTGATAAACTGACCCAACAGTGACGCGCGCGCTTTGCTGTGGCTTTGTCCATCCTGCTGCTGCTGCTGCTGCTGCTGCTGCTGTTATTATTATGCGGGTGACATGTGAAATGTATCCATCCGCCTTCTTCGAGGTTCAAGGGGCCATTCATTCCCTTACGGGGGGTTGGTTCTGTCTGCTATACGCGTCGAGCTATCTATCTATGGTTGTGAATATGAATATGGGGGATCCATTGGAATGGAGGCGGGCTGCCTAAATACTTCGAAAACTACTTCGTGAAATAAATACATACCATTGAATGGATAGATGGATGGATGGATGGATGGATGGATGATTCCATCGACGTGGCCAGGTTAATACTGTTGCACTTCTAGGGAGGACCGCGAACTCTCTGGTTAATTTATGGGCTCCACCTGAAAAGACTGCGAGCGAGAGTGAGTGGAATGGAGGAAGAGGGAAGAGGGAAGAGGGAAAAGGAGGATTCATCGACCCCCGCCATTCATTCCCTCGATGTTTGGCATCTCAGGCTACGGCTACGGTTCACGGTTTACGATCCACGATCGTGGTGGGTGTGAATGAATGAATGAATGAATGAGTGGCATCTGCTGGACCCTGCTCGACCTTTCTTTTGCTCCATATATATATATATATGGGGATGATTCCGCCTCCTTTCCCCTTTCCTCCCTCTTTATTTTTTATTTTTTATATTTCTCCGTCGGACTAACTATACCGTTCCATTAACAACGTGGCTAACAGATATTGGCGCTCTACGAATTATATACACGTACCATATATATCTCTATCCTACTATCTATATCGAGTTTATGCTGATGCGAGCCGATAAGAGCGATACTGCTGTGCGCGGATATTATTACGATTACGTATCCCCTTGGGGATCGGTAAATCGATTCTTATTATTTCTGCTACTATTAAACGGCGGTGCTTTACTGTAGTGAAAGACCCCGTCGCACTGGTTTCCGCCTTACGATATATTATCCTCTATCCAAAATATAGCCTGAGAGCGTCCCACCACCTCTGTTTACTTCCGGGCGTTTACCAGCGGGCGTTGGTCGACCCATGAAAGCTAGGAACCAAAGGCACTTCCCGGGCAACCTTAACCTGTAACTGAGGTTGGAACTGAAATGCCCGGGAACAGTCGCACGATGGTTACAACTAAAGGAATGCGAAAGTCCTACCAATCCTTTCGCTCGAGAATTTTTAACAGGGTCAATCCTGCTTCGGTATATCCCACCCCGTCACAAGATGATATCATCAACCAAATAAGACATGCCCAGTTCATATCAGTAGTAGATGCCACATCTTTCTTTTATCAATGGCGAATACACCCTAAAGACCGCCAGAAAATGTCAGTAGTGCCCCACCGCGGTCAGGAAATCTTCAACGTCTGCGTCATGGGATTCATCAACAGTGTAGCTTATGTCCAACGCCAGATGGAGTCAAAGCTGTGGGACTTACATGATTTTGTACGCGTCTACGTTGATTACCTGGTCGTGTTCTCCAAGAACCGAGAGCAGCATCTGCTCCACCTACAACAGCTATTCCAAAGGCTTAGAACTCTACAGATTGTGCTCAGCCCCAAGAAATCCTTTATAGCTTTTACTTCGGTGACTCTATTAGGACAAGAAGTATCTGGACTCGGACTATCCACCACCGCAGAAAAACTAGAAGCAATATCATCTGCGACTACTACGCCTCGAGATTGAACTGGTTTGTGTTGGAGGCTTGGTCTGGCTTCAGTAGCCTACGGTTTGCATGCTTCAGAGAAGGTAGCGCAGATTCTCTAGGGCTGCCGAGCGCCTACAAAACAACAATCAGTTGCCCATATTGGTTGGAAACTGAATTGTGAAACTCACTGGGAAAATTTACCTCCGAATTTGGAAAACTTTCCCATTATTTATATCTGGATGAAACATATTTGATGTTGGCAGCTTTATCCCCCCGTTCCATGAGGACATCATTAATTTAGGCGGGAAAAATATATACTTCCTGCCGACCTTGGGAAGTTTCTAAATCTCGCCGTGACGCATACGAAGGATATCGTACCCTTATTTGATACCGAATGGCACTTCAACCTGGCAACCTTTGATGCTGACAGTTACTGTAAGCGAATAAACGCACAGCTACCTACTCCAGCATTTCAGTGCCTCCGGTGAGCTACTGAAGGCATCTTCACGCTGGCAAACACTATCTCATGTCGCCACGATGTTGCAATGCTCGCCATTTCCGATCTCTTTTACCCAATCAACCGAACCCTGGTAGCTCGGAAGACTCCAGGACTACTAAACCCACCACGGCAAGTTAAATTTCCCAGTACATAAAAGCTCCATGTGGTCGAAAAAAAGCCCCAGGAGTTTCCGTTAAAGGAATTGTTTAATACATAAGATCGGAAAGTGATTCTACCGCTGCGCTGCATTATTCCGGTGAAATGGCAGATTCCCCTAATTACAAATAAGTATTACCCCTATACCTTACTGCCGGGTGCGAGTTGAATGGGTTTGCATTGTTTGCTGATGTGTTTGTAGGATAGCCGTCTCCCTTATGAAAATTTGTGTATAACATATCCATCATATAAAAGTTAGCCTTAGATCGTCCATTCCTCCTATTCTTCATGCCTCTTACCACAAAACGTTCTAGCAGTGGGAAAATGCCTACTCCAACGCCTGTACCAACGGATAGGACAACACCAAATATCCTCGAAGACGGACGCTCTGTCTACGTTGTCATACCACCAACACTACGAAACCCAAAAAAGCTCAACGAACGAACCATAGCAGAGGCGTTAACCCTTGCAGGAACTAACACAGAATCCGTATCCCGGGGTCGTGCAGGGGCGAATACCCTCTAGCCCCAGCGGCATGCGGAGGCCTCTGGGCTTCAGGAAATGGAGGCGGTGGTCGTGCTGGCAGTGGCTGGACAAGGTGCGGCGTCCCTTGACGGAAACCCACCATGCCTATTAATAAGCTTACTTACCTCGCATTCAATTGTTTTAGAATAAACAGCAATCAGGGCAAGAACTTCGGGTCATCATCAAGATAATCAGAGCAACATGCCTAACGCCGTTGAGCCATCAAAATAGACTCACGGCAGACATGAATCTGTCATATGATTGAATTAATGATAGAGTCGCTATCACGCAGACCCGTGCTAGTGTGCTTTACTTCTCTAATGATGACAAAATCACCAGTGAGCTTAACTACATCAACCCTAATATCGATTTACTTATCATCTTTCACGCACATCCTAAACACAAGATAACCTTGAGCCTCAAGATCACACTTCACAATCCCACCATTCTCCCAAAGGGCAAGTCCTCCATTGAAATCTATCTCGTGTCACATCATTTCAATGCAGCACGCATTATCAATTTCCTCAACAACAACCCGCTTTCAGAGGCCCCTGAAAATCTTTGTATCAATTTGACACAGTTGCACTCATTCTATCACCCCCTTGAATTAGAAACTTGGATCAAAACCCTGTCGTTTTGGCTGACCAAATAGACGAGCAAGGAGCTGTTGCACCGAATCAGAAGAGATGATCTGGAACAACATGATAGGTTTACTTGCCACCTCACCGCCGCGCCATCTGCATGACCGGGGGGACTATTAGATGCGGGTTTATCGACCTCAACAGAGTCTTGTATTCGAAACAAAGCATCAGATCAAAGATTACTATTATATGAGTAGATGTTACCGCGAAACAGATGCCGCGATGCATGAATAGATTGGCCTGGAGATTACTATCTGGTGTTCATATTTTGCTCCGTGTCAAGTCCCATCAGACAAACGGATTCGACACCACAGTTTCGTTCGCTCGTCTAAAAGCTCATTCCTAAGGGTTCTAGCGCTGTTTATTTCCCATGGGTGGAAAACCTACGGGCGAGCATTATGAGGATGCGAACGAAACAAAATAATACCTTTTCGTTGTTGGCGCTAATTAGCTGCATTGACTGGTATATGCCGTGCTTGGATAAGAGGTTCTATCTGCGGGTCACACTCACACTGCATCGAATCATTCGCTACTCGAATACTTTGTACCTCAGAGAAACCAAACTCTGAGGTTGAGCAATCCATCGAGCACTCCATCAGAGAATACAGCAAATCGCCCTACAGACATATTTCCATCAACAGCTTCAAAAACAAGTTAAAAATCAACTTACCAGCTCTGCCTACTCTGAGATTCTTGCATTTGGCACCTGAGGAGTTGATAATGGAGCACATCACAACTGATGGAGGGACAGTTACCCCAGAAAAGTTTCCCAAACTCTAAAGCTTGCTCTTGGCTTTGCCGGACATTGCAAAGGATAAAATTCGACGACGCGACCCAGAGCCAGCACGATTCGATGTATTTCCCGCTCCCGAAACAATTGACAAATTTAGGCGGCTCTCAGTCCCCTGCGCTATTATCCGATGG
This sequence comes from Blastomyces emzantsi, assembly GCA_003206725.1. Classification (NCBI taxonomy): domain Eukaryota; kingdom Fungi; phylum Ascomycota; class Eurotiomycetes; order Onygenales; family Ajellomycetaceae; genus Blastomyces; species Blastomyces emzantsi. The sequence goes on along the minus strand of QGQJ01000406.1, from coordinate 36,795 downwards.
TCTCCTCGACAAGGCCGCTGACGAAGGGTGTTCAATTTCCGAGCCTACCGGCGAAATTATGACAATTTCTCCTTTCAGTCAATCAACACCCTCAAAACCAATGTGAGCATCAATTGCATTAATGCACCAGATTCAAGTTTTGTAAATACAGTTGCGGCTCATGCAGAATCTCTCCTTCTGGACCTGTCAAATAAATATATTTCACAGATCCTAAAGTCGCTGTATAACTTACAGTTCCCTCAGTGAATGAGGTAGAAGTCAGCCTCCCCTTGCCTTCTCATTGTCGACTTTTGGGCAATTCCAAAAAGTTAGACATGGATACTACAGTCCTTGACTACCAGGACATTGACACGTTACACCAAAATTTACGTGTTGACAATGTACAAGACTTTGCATGCTGTATAAGAGCAGTGATAAAAAAGTTTTTCCTTACTTTCAGCAATGATTAGCAGCACAGCCTGCCATATTGCAAATTTATATTTGCTTGATGGAATGGTATTCATCAGCATCCTCTAGCTGGCGCTATCCATAGCATTGGATAGAAGCCCGAGGGGGAAGTTAGAAGATCTGAGTGCGGAAGGTAGAATTTCTAAGCCTGGTTATCACGTTGAAGGGAATAATGACCTCCGGTTATGGTTTAAGCCGGAAAATCGGGAAATCCCTAACGACCCAATCGATGCAGCCCTTTAATCACCGCCTGTCTGCGCCAATTTCGAGAAGAGGCACGGGGTGTATGTTGAGGGTTTTGTGGTCCCTAAATGGCTGCATCTCACAATAACTCTAGAGGGTCGTTTCTTCTAACGTTGAAATTCGATCTCCGGCAAGCGCTAGAAGTTGTTGTTTACCCCATGCCCTTTTCCATCTTGTCCAAATCTATTCCGACAATTTCACGCCACTTTATTGCTTGGATCTAGGACAAATATAACACTAACACAAATTTCAACCAGACGGGGTACAAATGAAAGTATGAACGATAAGGACGCCTAATACTTTTTCCTTTATAGAGACGCGGTTGGGCGGGGAGGATGAAGTCAACAATTGTCGTTCTAGTCTTTTCACTACCACTCACGACATCCATTTCACACTCTACTATTCTTCTCATACCGGGCCCCCAGAATGCGTCGATCGATCACCAAACAATTATCCCTACATCGAATGAATGCTTGTTAATGAAATAACAGCATCTAAACCTCCGGCAAAAGCCACTATTCCCTGCACTCGACTGCAGGGCCGGGGTGTTGCTTCACCCTTTCAGGAAGAGAGGATTGTAATAGCGGCTGTTTTTAAGAAATCGAGAGAGGTCTACCTGCATTGTATGGCCGTGAATTTGTCGAAGGTCTAGTAGCGTGGCAGGAACTTCGCGTTCCTGCCACGCTACATTGTTTGCTGTCGGTTCTTTTGCGCTTATGTTACAAGCACGGATCCGGGTCCGATGCGCATATCCGTTCAGATGCCTGGTATCGTTCTAGCTGTTGAAGGAAATACATCCATTGATTGTTTCAATCCCTTTCCATTCAATTAGCTCTATACAATCTGTTCTCATTAGGGTGACTGGTGTTCGTCTCGGCGAGCCCTCATCTTTTAAAGTGGTCTGCAGAACCCATCCACATCTGTCCATATACAGATCGCTTATATATCATCAAGCTTCCGTCACATCCACCACTAGACCGGATAGACGCTACCGACAATTCGGAGTTTATGGCCGGTTACCTTCATTTCACCACCGTCCTCGGTTTTTGGTCCTATATCGATTTTCCCAATATTGAAAACCGCCTTAGGAGGTTTTAAAATACATACGACTATTTATCATAGCCATTGAGGCTGCATTGACATCCCTATTTTAGGTATTGTATTCTCGGGAGAAAAATTATCATATGAGCGAGTGTTGCCCATGGCCCTTGAAAGACTTCGAATATCATGGATTATGCAGCCGCAATCCCCTTATCGAGCCGGTGAGCGGACAGTTTGGTCTCTCTCCCAAGCAGCTCGAACAGATGGCCGAGGAGATTAGGTATTTAAAGGAATTGTACCGACGCATGGCGACTCACAGAGTGCTCTTTGGATTTCTCGAACGTGGGTGAAATTCGATAACTCCTCTACCGCCGGCATATTTTGACTTGTTCTTTTCGGTCTAGCAGCTCATAACCCTGGCCCTCCCGCAGTCATGTTCGCTTTATGCATTGTTCACAACGCTTGATATTCCAGGGTCAGCAAAATCCTGGGCGCTAATTATTCCTTTCCACGATGGTAATTTTATATAACTTGGAGCCCGGTTCTCTTTTCAAGCAAAATGGAGTCCCGAAAAAAGACTGCGATGGCTTAGTTTGATGTCTATCACCTGCATATGTTTATCATTGCTTATATGTATTCCCACCGAACCCAACTTTAATGGCATTGTGTGGGTCTGGACTTGTGGTACTATAAACAATTTGTGGGGGAAGGTTTTATATCAGAGAACCAACAACTGGGCCGACGAAACTCTAACACACGAGGATAGTTACCACCGGAAAATCCCTACTTGATATATCAGCAAACGTTTTTTGAGCATTCTGACAGCTCGGTGTGGTTATCTGCCTCGGTGAAGCAAGTGCAATTCAACTCCAGGATTCCTCGAGGCATCGTTCTTTTAACAGCGCATTTCAGGCCGAAAAATCCTATACCAACAAATTCGTTAACTAGCGTTCAGAATGGTCTACACAGGCCCATCAAGACATCGGTCGCATTCAGGGGAGTAACGGACACACAACTAGGATATACCTGTCGTTGCCGCCGCTCTCAGAAAAAGGACAGCGTAGTATCTTTCCCTTGACCTCTACGATTCTATTGACTCCCTAATTCTACAAATACTGGCGGTCTCCCTTGTTGCCATTTTTATGGATGAATGCATCGTCCCAAGGCTTACTGGCTTCTGACATCGTTTCGATTGATTTTGTCCTTTTTCCCCGCCGGACTCCCGCACAGCCATCACAGCTGCACTTCTGCAAAGCAATCGCCAATTATTGCTTCTCTTGATGTGCAGTTGCTCGCGGTTAGCTACTGTGGATGCAGCTATGTTTGCTAACCTCTATTGGAAGCTGAAAGCAGCTTCTCCGGATTGCGTCAGATATTAACCGACATGGAGAACATGAGAGGGCCGAGTGCACGGTTGTCTATACCGCGGCGGTATAATGACTTCTCGCACTCTCCATGGAGCCTTTCTGAAACGTCTAAATAATCTGAGCTGCTGGATGAGGTTGGAATTATAACAGATGTGCAAACCCTTGCATCCTCAACCAACTCCAATCATCACACCAAATCGATAAAACACTGCCAGCAATTACTTCCCAACATACAGATTTTTCAAACTGACTTTGTCACCATCTCTGTGCTTCTGATAAATTTATCATAAACGCTAAACTCGCCTACTTCGTGTCATAAACCAAGAACTCTTGCCATATCGATATTTTCACAACGAACCATGTTTTCGAGAAAATAAACCGAAAATGATATTTAACACAACCCCTCCCCGCTGTAATGACACTCCTGTATCCCAACTCACCCAAACGGAACCGCTAAAGGCATGAATCGAAAACGACGAAGACTGGAAGTATAGCTTCCGCCGCTCGCCCCTCCATCAGAATTTCGTCCACGCCGCGTGTCGAGGTTATTTCCATGTTTGTCGCAGATTATACTTCACAAGGGATTCTATGAAATTAATCCACTACACCTGGCGGCTGCTGCCTCGGGCTGTTCTCCGGTGATTCAGGGATTATTTTTTTGTTGGTCGAACAGCTTACCTAAATACGCAAATTTGAATATACAGCAGAAGGTCTCTGCTTTTATCCGAGAGAGCTACCGTGGAGCTAGCAAAATATCCGACGCCCTCTCTCCATTTTTGGTTATGTGTTGAGGGTTTTCTTACCATTCCATGACATGGAAACCATGGAGGCATGAGCATATCGGGAGCTTGGCTCCTGCGGTAGTTACAACTTCCTGGATGAATACTCTATCTGCCGGCCTGCTTTTCCCCGCCCTGACTTTAGCTGCGTGTTCGAACATGTAGCTATACAACAGCCGGCGGGTACGATTACTGGAGCTCAATCATTGTTAGAGAAGCGACTAAGCATGTCCGTGCTATATACCTCTGGCGGTGAACCTTGGTGATGCAAGTCATCCAAACAAAAGTTAGCATTTAGGTTAGATGTGCCGCCTAGAAGAGACGTGAAGAGTTATGGAGGAGGATTCTCATAGCTTACCCCCTGAGAATGTCAATCCTGCCTCAGTCCTCAAGCTGACAAAGGGAAAGGCTGGGTTTTCACTGCTAAAAGATTTCACAGCTGTGGAGGATTCAATCTATAAGTCTCCTTCTGTGTGTGACATTTTCGCCAAGTTCAGGGCAGTGATTAATTTGACAGATCTTGTGCAATACTTCACTTCCCTTGTTGCCAGGCTTACGGTATGATAAGGGAGACTTCTAAGAGGTGCTGCAAGACACGCTGACCGCTGGTGTCACACCCAGCTCCCGTCTCAACTTATACACAAGGACAAAGTGTTTTGAGTCTCATCACAGATCAAGGTACGGATCAGCATTGTGGAACTTTCTTGATTTATTATAAAAGCGGATCAAGGATCCGGACTGAACCTGGTCTCAGAAACTTGTCTCGAGGCTTACTGGATTTCAAAAAGGCCTCTGTCTGATATTGACCTCGGGAGTACCACCGCATGTCAATGAAGACAGCTCTTTTCTTTTGCTCTTGTTTACTAAATTTCTTTTTGTTGTTTACAAAAATAAGAAAAGAAATAAGGACTGCGGAAGAAAAAGCAAAGAAGGCATCAGTATGCCATGGCCTGGAACACCTGACGCGGCATATGAGGGACAGGTAACTGGACTGGATGGACTGGCTCTCAACCCTCCATCCAGACGAACAATTTTTGTGATCTCTCACCTCACATTCCAAAAGTATATGGTGCATCGCGAAACAACAAAGGAAGCTGAGGATGAAACTGTGGCCACTGACAATGAAACTCCTACCGATTCCCACAATTCCCTCTCATGCGATCTTCAATTGTCTCAGAAACAGGTGAGGAAGCAGAAGGCTTTGTTGTCAGTGAGGACTTGAACTGAGATCTTACAGTGCTTGAAGATTTCTCTTACCATGAACTTTTTAAACCCGATGTTAAGGAATGGTGAATATCGAAGGAGATCTGTCAGATTGATTTCAATCTTAAAGCTGTCAAAGATCTCTCTTACTGAAAGAGACTTGTATATTGAGCCTCTCACTTCTAATAAGTTTTTCAGCATCATCAGTTGTGTCTTCTTTTTGACTGGCTCAGTAGCTTGCAGAGAAACAATATTTTCAGGAGATAAGGTGTATGAATCGTCCCCTGCTATCTTGTGTGTCTTTTGAGTAGCTTCTCTGATGTTGCTATCTACTCTTTTGTTTGAGTGACTTCTCTCTCCAAGATCGATTTCTAGAGGTATGTATCCATCGTCCACTTGAAGACCTGCAACCCTGGCCCCGACAAACCTAACCCCATCCGCCGCCCCAGCCGCCCCAGCTGCCGCGACCCGCGAGAAATCCTGTTGTGATAGGGTCTTCCCTCTCTGGGGCTTGACAAATGCCCCCGGTGGGCCAAAGACTTTATCCCTAAGGATCGTATCAGCGATTAGATTATCTCCGATGTCCCGTCCTCGTCTTTGGAAACGCTCCCGATTCGCACTATGACCCCCAGCCCGAAGGACTAAAAAACAAGCAAGGAGAGATTGTATTGGGGGTGGGAGTCTCGGATCCCTTTGCTATTGCGGAGGCAGGCCTCACTGATATCAAGTTACACGAGATCAAAAGGATGATCTTTGATAACTTGATTGCACAGAATCCTACAGCGGAGTGATCCCATTACAATGGATTTACTACATCCTTATGATAATATGAGTTGCTTCACTCTCTGTTCAACAAGATCACGGTACACAGCAGTTCTTTTGAATAGGAGTCAATCAAGAATAAGATCATATGCTACCTCAGATCAATTCTTATCCACAAACTTTATTCTGATCACTGCTCTTCTCCTCATCTTATGATTCTCTGCATGAAGGAATGGTCAGAGGAACTCACAGAGGATTTCTGGACAGAGATCTACTATCATCTAGATCTATTCAACAGACATGAGGTGTCTGAGAAGATCTCTTTTGAGTAAGAACCTGATCTGGACATCCTTTCAGAGTCATTCTTCATCTCTAATCAGTTAGTCAAGCATTGGGACAAGCAAGATTGAGCGTTTAATGAACATAAGTTATTTGAGACAATCAATGAATGAGCAGCACAGACAAGATTTTGAAGCTCTCTAATGAAGGACTTATGTGTGATGAGATGAGAAAGAGTCTGCGTAGCTAGAGTCAATTCTTCCTTGCCAGTCCTTATCTCTTTCTTTTTTGCAATCTTACCTTGAAAAAGCTCTTTTCTACACTGGCATTTTTTTGTTTACTTGTTTGTTTTCCTTTTTTAGAAAATCCTTATGATTCTACGGAGCTTGCAAGGTCTGCATAGAGTTCTTCGATGTACCGAGAGGATAAGCTGACCTCTGAGCTTCAGTGATACTAACCCTCAGTGAAGGTTTGTTGAGAAGCTTGACTTGATATCGTCCGCTTTCTTTTCTAGAATCCTCGTTCATTTGGTAGAGAGAACAAGCCAAAGATTCCGTGGCTTTCTGATTCTTCCTTTTTAGTTCTTATATCCTTCCTCTTTTGCAAGCTCTGAGTGCTCTTTCCTGCAGGCTTCTGTTTACATGTTTTGTTGTTTTCTTTTCAACAAGGGATCACTCTTTTATTTCTCTCCATCATACAACTAGGAATGCAATAGCAAGAACATGGAATAATTTATTCTGAATCCTTCAAGTTCTTTTCATTTGAACTCTTGTAGCGACTAGTTTAGAATCAATCCTTGGGATCTACGAAGCTTCTAAGGCTTAACTTATATATCGAACCCTTCTCATCGTGTGTTTTCTGGTAGAGCGATAAGGTCTTCCCCATTGAAATGTATGGAAGGTATTGGCCTCGCCATTTCACACATAATGGCAAGCCAAGAGGCGAGGACATGGCGCCAATTGATGGTCTTCAAGTAGTAGACCTGCGAGAGAAATTTTTGGTTCGCACCTTCTTCTGCAATGGAAGGCCTATGACCTCAGTGTTGGATGTTATGAGAGGAGTCACGAACGAGCGAGCATCCCAACCTACTGCAGAGGCTCCAGTCAAAGTGGTAGGCCAGAAGAGCTCCTCTCCTTTTTTTTTTTTGGCAACCCTTAATGCTCATTTCCTCTTGGTTTTGTTTACTTGTTTTCCTTGCTGCTTTTTAAGGAGATAAGATGACTTGCAATTCGTGAATATATTCTTCTCACTTCCTGTAATTGCAAGGGTTGTGAGATCCTTTTGAGAATCCGTCCCCACATTTTGATAATCTTCTCAAACCTAAGCACACTCTGATGAGGCGTATCTCAAATACTTCGGTTCAAACTTCTCCAAAGTCAGTTATCTCAACCGTAATAAATAGCAAGAAAGTGAAACGCGGGCTTCGTAACAGTTTTGTCTTGCACTGGACTACCAAAAAAAAAGACCTGTGGTCTACTTTTCCCCACCCAAGAGAAAGTGCATCAGCGACAAAACCTGTAGAAGAGTATTGAAAGTTGGGATCTTCTAAACTTCCGCCTCCACCCATATAGCAGAATCAGTAGATTGCCAAAAGTTAGAAAGAGCTGAAATAATCGCTATAATGCCATCCTCCCTCACGGAAACAAGGCATTTGGCACGAATACATGGTTAGTTGAGTGTCCTTGTTGATATCGCTGGCGCGGTGCAATCCCTACACCAAGATGAAGGCCTCTGGCCCATGAAACGGCTCTCATCAATCATCTGTATACGAGAGTGTGACGCAGTGTGTACTGCTTCAAGGGATGGTAAGGTCGCGGTTCGGCCTCGAGTCTTTGGGCGAGATTTAGGGACGGACCAGTTTGATGCCAGCGAAATAACTGTTTCGGTTTCCTCATCCTTGTTTTCTTTAGTCGAATAAGCTTGACCCAGGCGACTTTGTTTTCTGTCGTTGGATCACTGTCAGTGCTCATAGCTATTCATACCTCCATTGTGGGTGGTTGCACTCAGAGACCCTTCACTGTCATGTTTCCCGTGATCATTCATCATTCAAGGAAGATTCCTAGGGCCGATAGTTAACCCACTTAGGGATACAGGAGGCTACCCATGTGTGTATATTAATTTGTGGAAGGGCACCCCACCACTCATCCGCACAGGCGCTTATCATATTATACACTCCTTCAATTTCATCCCATAAATATGAATTGGCTTTTGTCATTATTCTGAATGTCTTGTATCGTTTCATAATCGGAGGTGGAGGAAAAGCGTCCGGCCACGGCACGTCTTGAGGTCGAAGACAGAAGGGAATGTGGGGTTTACTTTCGCCGTAGAGCTCGCCCACGATGAATATTTTCAGCTTTGGAAGGCCAGCGAGCCAAACGCCCATTGCAAGAAGGCTAGCAAAGAGCGCACACGAAGATAATTATGTATGTCGCTGAATTCCACGTTATTAGTGGCCCCCCGACCAGAGTTCTGTTGGGTAAATCTGACGTGACCCTAGTGGGCTGGCGCGGACGGCTCTCAACTAGATTTGTTAGAAGTTCACGTGTGGTTTTCCAAAATACCTTCAAATGAAGAAGTTTAAGCCTTTGGTTCGTTGCATAAATATCCCTAGTTTCATCTTCCTTGCAGTTTGTTTTCACGAAGGGTGGTATGTGGAGTTGGGTAAGATCATTGTCCTCGACGAAGAATTTGGATCCACTATAAGAAAGCAATCAAATGTCTGTGCAGTGCTTTTGAAACTCGAGACAGATTTTTCAGGGTACGAAAATGGTTTATCTGCGAAAAATTAGGCTTTGAAGTCAATTACTTCTTTCTACCCGTAGCAAGCATATTGAAACCTACGTACCTCGCTTGATGACCTGATTGAAAATCCCCGGCGGCAGCTGCAGGAGCATTGTCACTAGTTAGCCAGGAGGTACTCATCCAAGTGGAAATGCAGTATGGTAATGGTGGATTAAGGTCATTTGGCTGATGGTATCTCGCCTAAGGGAGATCGCTGAAGTCCAAATAGAGTTGGAGAGATGAGGCTGACCCATGGTACTCTGTTATCACATGATATACTCTATTTTTAGCCTTTGATACTACTCCCGCCCTGAAATTACCCAAGTGTATGAAAAAGCCCTCACTGATTATGTTGAAATAGTACAAAATTTTCATTTACCACTTATGAGAACCAAAGGTTGGGTATGCTCGCTATGCCATTGATGAGTACATACTCACTTCCCTTACAGAATCACTATTTTTTGCATAACTTGAAAGCTATAGAAACTGAAATGATCAATATCAATCTCCAATTGCATAGCACACGCTAACTAACCCCTAAAGCATGATATCAGCGAAGAAAAAGTGAAGGCAGGAACAACAAGAAAGAAGAAATCCCAACGCCCTACCAAACAACGCCAGTCATGGAACAATTATAGGAAAAGGAACGGCCAAGAGAATTCAGAGTACATTATATGTATGCTATACGTATGTATGTATGCACGGTGCGGAATTCAACGCGTGGAGGGATGAGAAGTACGAACATATCCAACCTTACTCCGCAAGGGGGGGAGAGGTGGGTGACTTGCATTAGAACCTGTGTTTTTGGAAACAGCCACACGCGTTAGTCATTTAACACCCATAGCAAGGCCAGCATGTCGTCCGATATCTAGCTCCCATCAACCGGTAAATCGGAATTGATTACAAAGAAAAAAGCCAGGGGGGGGTGCAATCTTACCTGATCTCATAACTCCCCGCCCTAGTCATGTACCTTACCCATTTAACACTACTATAATTATTCTTCTCAAACACCTTCAGGTACCTCACCAGCAGCCCGCTGCTCGTGAACATAAGCAGACTAAACTCAAGACTGAGCGGCGGTCGACTCCACGCCTTCTGCTGTGTCATACTCGTCAACATCGCCTCCGCGGTGAGCACATACTCGCTCTGGCCCGAGAATCGCGCAATCTTCCAGACAATATTATTCTGCTCCGGTTCATATTTCGCACGTCCCTGGCTCGTCCGTTCGGTGATCTTGGCCGTATTGAGCGGGGTAGGGATGCGAACGATGACGTTAGTCGCGAACAGTTTCGAGCCGTAGTTAGCCTTGATGGCAATGCTGTATTCGACCTTAGTAGTGCCAATCTCACGCACGATCGGGTGGATCTTAAATGGCAGGTTCACGTTTTCCGTTGCCCTGTACCGCATCAGCTCGAATTCCCCGTCCGGGGGAACGAAGGAGATGATGCGGTCAGCGTCGAAACGACCAAGTTTCACGCATTGGTGGAACTGGCAGTCCTCCAGAGTAACGCTACCAGCTGCCGCGCGTGTTGCTTTCGTCCTGCCATCCGATCTTCCGGCGCCATCATTGTTGTCGAGAAGTAACCTGTCATTCAAGCCAAATTTACACTCGGGCGTACCGGATAGATACGCTCGCATAACGATCTGGCCATTTACGTCGGCACGCAGAACGGTCCCGGTAGCCGACATGAGCAAGTTGACATCCTCAATAACGTCAACAAATGCCTCATTCTTCCTGTATTTAATATCCGATCGGCGCCACGACAGGGCTCCCGTAGCTTGCATAGTAATTTTGCTAGAATCCGAGGGCGAGTTTGCAATCGCTGATTTGACGCCCTCTGTCGTAATGTACATTTTAAGGGTATCCGTTTCGGTGTTCTGGGGGTATCCAAAGTCAAGTATCTCTGTTGATCGTTTAGGGGAAAAAACCCAACGAAAATTAGCCAAACCTCTATCAAAAAAGAATTGGGCACATCCACTTCGGCAAAACGATATACCAACTCACCATCTAATAGCTCATAAACAAGCACAAAATTATTCTTCACGGCCTCCTCATCGAACTTCCCAAAATACCCCTTGCCCAACAACACAAACCGATACAGAAACTCAAACACCAGCGCCGCATTCACATTGCTCTTCGTCACCGCAACCAGGTATATATTCTCATGCTTGACATGGCTGAACGTCGTCGATCCCAGCGTTAGAATGGGTGAGCGAACCTGCGGGTTGGAGATGACCTGGATGCGGAATACGTCTGCGAGACGCGGGCGGCAGTCGTTGCGAAAGGCGCGGTAGATGAGGTTCTCGCCCTTCTGGTTGAAGATCAGGATGCCAGAGAGCATGGTGACGAATATGAGGGCGCCTGTGTTTTTCTCATTTAAGGGACATTGCTGGGAGGGTGTGATAGATTTGGTGAGACTGCGGGCTGATGATTGATAGGTAGGCGTTGGAGGTTGGTTGCGGACGGCAATATTACGATATCGTAAAGTTTCGTAACGGTAGCTCCGGTAGGTTGTAATATTTCGACATGTATTACAACAACGTCGACGAGCCCTGTGAGATTCCACATAACGGTGTTAAGCACTGCGTGCTCAATCGGTCGTTTAATAAATATCCATTGATATATGTACGGGGCTTTGATTTACTACTATATTTATTTATCAATACCTACTTCACAGTTCTCGTAGCTTGCTGCTGCGCAGCACTTCATGAAAGGCCGGCATTGAATTTGGCCGGTCCACTGAATTGAATCAGTAGCTAAAAAAAAACTCAGTGTTCAAAATGTCGTCCTCTATTAGGCCATCGCGGCCATTTAATGTGGGTATATGCTGGTATCTGAATAATGAGGAAGTGCGAATAATCGCCCAAAAAATAATAAAATAAACAAGCAACTCTAACAATGGAGGAAAGAACAGAAGGTAACGAAACTCGAGGGAAGAGAAGAAACACCCAAGAAAGAATATGCGATGGTGCTTTTGCCGGATGCCATATAGAATCAATAACGCACCAAAAAGAAACCGAATCAACAGCGAAAAAAAGGAAATCAGATCCGCCCGATCGGTAGATTCGTCATGATGCCAGCACACAAAGGACGGGAAAACGAGGGGGGAAACTGGAGGCGGAAAAGCAGTAAAAGGAAAAATTAACGAAATGGATATCGTAAAATTAGATAACGTATAACAAAATAAAAAAGACGAAACGAGGGAGGAATAAACGAGCATTGTCATCAGCTGTTCGATGGCGGAAGGAAATGGTGTTCAGCATTACGCCCTGCAGTGTCAGGCCTCATGCCCGTGGCAGATGCCGCATCGCTCTCGACGATGCCAACTTTTGGGTCTGGAATCTGGATGTCGACAGACATATAGCCCGTGCTCCGTAAATTCCAGATTTTCACGCCTTCTCTGACACCAACAGTCGCATTCCAGTGCTCAAGCCATTGCTCAATGGACTTCAAATGACTCTTGACGCCTGTGGCGCCGAAATCATCCCAGACCCAACCTGTTACTAGTCCAATTGCACCGTCAAGCCAGTTGCGTGCACTGAAAGGGTCGAATGAAGAAATTAGTTCGTTGTTTATCTTTGCGATAACGGTTCGGAACTCAAGCTCTGGAAGCAACGGGTCGAGGATTTCGGGATATAGGTTCGAAAATGTGGGTGCGAGATCACCCTTGACCATCCAATCGCGTCGTATACGGATGATTCGAGTGTTTTGGTATTCCAGAGAATTGACGGGGACGTGTGAATTCATATGTGGGAAGCAAGGGTGTGAAGGGCCCCAGGCTAGTTCTTCCGCGACATCACCATCCGCACCACCACCACCTGAAGAATGGTTGCCGTTGGCAGAGGGGATGGAAGCAAATGTCTGTGATCGTAAAGAATGTTGTGATGGTACTTCCCGAGGGCGGTCCGGATGGGCTCCAGCAACATGGTGAGTGTTTAACCCGTTGGTTCGCAATAAAGCAGGATCTGGCCGGCGAATATTATCTGCATCTCCCGGTCTCACCCCTGCGCCTTGCTCTGAATCGTTGACCATATTAATTGTTTCCCACACACCGCTGCGACGATGGCCTGGAGGAAGCCCGATACTAGCGCGTCCACTCTCTGTATCCGCGACGCTGCGCTCCACCAGCAAACTGGTTGGACTGGGTTGTTGGCGACTGCGCCGCTGTTCCGGAATGGTCAGCAGAGGATAAGCGTCCCGTTGTGATTCGACGTAAGGAGAGGAGTCGGAGATGGGAGAAGGGCGTGGGGCGGTGACGACGGTTGTGCGGGGGACGTAGTTGATGGGATTCCAGAGTCTGGATGATGGCGGTTTGCGGATACTCGTGCGAATGGATGAGAAGAGAGAGCGGCCGTGGGAGTTGCGGCGTTGAAGAGGGGTATTTGCTGCTCGTCGAGGGGGGGGTTGGTAGGCGGGTTCTGGCGGTTGGAGGGAGGATGCAGCCGAAGAGTTGTTTGTGAAAATCGGAACGAGTGGGATATCGGTGTAGGGCCCTTCTTCAGCCGCCCGCGATGATAGATTGCGTGGACGTTGAATGGCGTAGGACGCCGTGGTTGATGTCGACACGGAGAGCGCGAGGTAAAGGGGTTCTGCGGTGGTGCTGGTGGTGGTGGTGGTGGTGGTGTGAGTCGAGGTTGGCGTTGTTGCTGGGGAGGACGAGACTGGCGGACGCTGCGGGCGGTGATTGGCGAGAGCCGCAGCCGAGAAAGGGGCTTAGGGGCAGGCCTAGTAGTAGTGACAAGCAGCAGCATGCCTGCACAACCACAACACAGCAGAAGGGAACACTGATCTGGTCGGAATGAGGGGAAATGGGGAAAATGAAGACAAAAATATGGGTTAAAAAATTCCAATTGACGGAGTCCAATGAGTGTAGGGCAGGAGGACGGGGGATATAAAAAAAAAAGTAATGACAATCAGGAGTAGTAAGACAATATATCGAAGGGAAAAAGTCCCGGCACCGCCACTCAGTTCACCGTTTCGCATCAGAGAGGAGATCCAGGCAATAGTACCCCACAACGATGTCCATTCCGAGTGATTGGTAAAGTCGACGTTAGCAGAGAGCCTGATGAGAAAAGCCCGGACCGCGATAATCCAAAAAGGAGCTGCCGTTGGTCGAACTTAGGCATTCGAAAACTGGCCTATCCTGAACAACAACAAGATCGACCCCAATGGCCACCGCAAAGAGAAAATTGAGGGCCGCAAATAGCTCAAATCAATTCTCTGGCCAAGCCCTCATGCGTCCTGTGCTCCCCGGAGGCTGATATGACAGCATTAATATATTGGATTGATCTTCTTTTTTTTTTAAACCAGGCCGGTTTCAGGTCTCAGCGGCGTCGTCCCTTGAATTGTCGTTTGCCAGTAATCGGGATATGCCTCCTTCAATAATAATGGCGGAGAAGAGCCTACGAGGAAGACTACGGAGGTTACGGGACTCGTTTTATAACTCTGGCTGTGGGAGAAAGGACAGGGTCCATGGGGATGGGCCACGCAGCTGTGACCGGAGCCCTTGCAACGCTTGCGAGCTCGCGTGGATGAACGCATACCGTCCCACCAGCCGAGAACTTTTTTTTTTAGGATGATTTTAGATCTATCGTCAGCTCGCAGCAATCAGCTAAGCTGCCTGCTAGTTTGTGACAGTGTGAAAGAGAGACGCATGCCGCCTGGTTTCGAATATGAAATGCGAACGTTTGACCTTCTGCTGCTCTCTTGGTACTGTACAATTACGCCTTCTCACGCAAAGAACACTTAAAATAATAACGGAGGGAGGATCCTGAATATAGCCTGGTTTGGCTGTGCAGACTGTACCAGAACTGAACTTGGGAGAGGCATCAGAGGGGCCGAACCAACGCCCGTCTGTCCGGGATCTCCCTTCGCGACAGCCCACCCAGTAAAGCAAACTACCAAAGTCGCACTTCGGTCTCAGTCCGGCGTGCGCTTAGTTGCTCGAGTTTCCAAACAGCATGGATACCTGCATCAGAGACCAATAGCGAAACGGCATGGCGAGGGCTCGGAAGCCATTCCAGGTCTCCCCGGCACCCGCCTCGCTGGGCCTGGTACTGAACCATCACCACGCTAGCTCCTCCTAATTGGGCTAATTGGGCTGTTTCAAACGCTGGAGGAGGTCTTTCCAAATCCGAAGAAGCAGGACGGCTACTCGAGGGACAAAACCTCGTGAACGTTGCGTCTTGCTCCCTCCATTTTCTCTTTTGACAGCAACATCGCCGTATCATCAATTCTAAACACTAATTCTAGCAGCAAAACCTGGGATCCGCAGCCTGCGGAGGCCGATGATTTCCCCACGGCTAGAAGCATACATGCATAGTACATATACAGGTACAGTACATAAAAACGTGCGTGGAAAACGGTTGCCCTGCATCAACTCCTCGATGTCCACTTCTCTGATCATTTCATTCCTGCCTGGCCTAAATTATGCATGCAAGCTGCGAAAAATCACCGGCCACCTTGAGCGTTCAGGAGCTAACCCTAGGTCCAGGCTATTGGACCCGGAGCTGTGGGGGCGGATGTCACAATGCTCCTTTAAAAAAGGGAACGGCGTGATAAAAATTTCCTGTTCCTGAGTGAAAATCCGTGATGTGGAGCCTCCATTGGGACCAGCCTGCAGCCGCTAACGAAGACTATTGAGCCCAGGCCACAGGCACGGGAACCCAAGCTTCTCCTCCAAAAACCAGATAGATAACTTTACCCGTTTACCTCACGCAACCCCTTCAGGCTCGACTTGCCCCATCCAAGTTGCAAGATCAAATAGGAGCGAATGGATTCCAACTCCCGGAAAGCTACGAGTTACAGGCATGCCCAGTGCTTTCCTCCGACTAGACATATTTTTCATAAGATTCACACATATAGTTCATGGGGAAAATCCTCCCGCAGGATCTAATCTGCAAATCCTGTGATGCTGAGTTTTATTTAGCCTGCGCGACAGGTAAACTATCCATCTATCGATATTATTGCATTAGTCCTTGATAAGCCTCGGGCTGGTACTATTGATCGCGGCTATTCAGAGATAACCGGCCCGTGGACTATTCAATCAAAATATTCATTTCACCATTCCAAAAATGCATCAAAACAAGCCGGATGAATCCAAATACCAAAATTCCATATTTATAAAGGGCTATGTCGTTTATACCAGGTTCAAATAAAATCAAGAATAAAAATAACGGCCTTGCATGGATTTGCGGCGCATTAGATACTGCTTGAGGTGGGAGGCAAGGGTACATCGATTTGCACTTGCATGGTATGATGGGTGCATGCATGCATATTCCTTCCCTACATCTGACTGATGCAATCATTACTGTTTGTGCATTTACATTTGGAATTGTCCTTCTCAATCAGCCCTGTGCCATGCGCACGCGGTACGGGACTTGTTTCCGCTTTTTGATCCTCTTGCTGGTCCACGTTGGATAGACGTTGGGGTATGCTATAAAATGATCTTATTTACCTGGAGGGGTCGGTTTCAGATAGTAGAAAACGGATCAAGGACAAACAGGCTTAGGCATTCAGTGGATTTTTTTTTTTTTTTTTTTAAATTAGACGACGCGGCTAAGCGGCTGTTTATCCTGTCCGCTGGCTGCAATCAGAGCAATATAGAACAGGGATGAGTTTCAGCTTTCACCTTCATTGATAAATAATGCAGTCCCTATCAAACACGTCTATCGAATTATTAACCTATGCATTCAGCAATCTCTTCGAACCGAGGTTATTACAGATGCTAGAAATTTGATACATATGTATCAATAACCCTTCCGCGCATCAAAATTCAAACCAGAATACCATAACAACCAATCAATAATAACAGTAACAATCTTGGAAGATATGCCTGCCCAGGTCTGCGAAACTCAAATTCCCAAAAGTCAAGCATGATTGGTTTGAGTTTCGTTTTTAATTTGGGGTATATTATGGTATTTTGAATATTATATATTCGCTTTATGACCAAGTAGACATTGCCAGTGAATAAAACTCTTGATCGCTCGCAGGAGAGGTTTCTATGTATCTTCTACTTGTTCTCATGCTCATCGAACTACAAGGCCAGTCTTCTCTGAAGCATCTGGCAGGCTGGTTTCAAAAGTCCACGCACAGTCATCGTCGTATCCCTGCGCAATTCTCTCAACATCGACAACAGCGTCCCACGCCGATATCATTCTCCTGTATCTTCCCTCTAGTTCATCGACGTCAGCCAGACTTAGATATTCTGGGCGCCTAGCATCGCACTCACATCGCAGAACTGACCTCAGTACATCTAACAACTCCCTCCTCCACTCTGGCTGGTGGCCTTCAGATAGCCGTGCCGCGACATACTCAAAGTACGCCGGCATGATGTTAGCCATTTCCCAATCCAGGAAACCCGTCACCGCGAGCGTGTAGGGGTCCACCAAGATGTTCTGATCAGACAAGTCCCCGTGCGTGAGGACAG
Source organism: Blastomyces emzantsi (assembly GCA_003206725.1). Lineage (NCBI taxonomy): Eukaryota > Fungi > Ascomycota > Eurotiomycetes > Onygenales > Ajellomycetaceae > Blastomyces > Blastomyces emzantsi. Next base: position 19,464 of record QGQJ01000406.1, on the reverse strand, counting down.
GGCGGTCCCAACCACCTGCGCCAGTGGTGCCACGCTGCACTCGCTTGAGGGCGACCGCCCGTTCCGTGTCCAGAGCAGAGGCATGCACCGCGCAGACGCGCGAGTCATCCCACTCTGAGTGAGAGGAGCAGCACGCGTGCGTCTCTGTGCTAAATTCAGAGAAGAGGAGATACAGCTCCCATGTGGGGTGCCTGTAGTAGGTGAAGTGGCGCGCACACATGTGCATAAGAAGGCAGCAGAGGTTTGCCTTGACGGTCTCGCGTCACAAAGCAGTGAGTGAGGGCCAGAGTTCAACTAGCGGCGTGCCCGGCTAGCAAGTGAGGACAAGGCCCTGTTGAGCGCGGGTGGGCATTGAGGTGCCGGAGGCTCTGCTTGAAAGCGTGACGACGCTGACGATGCGTGGGACACAGAAGCCCAGGATGGAATGGGCGAGTGAGGTCATGACGCCCTCGCCATCATCAGTGCCGAGTTTGAAAATGGTGGAGGGAGAATGGATGAAAAACTGGTGTCCAATGGTCGGGACGGTCGGCCCTAACAACAGAGAGAGGCTCGGGAGAGTGAGCCAGCTCTCCCAAAAAACCTCTTCTCGTTCCTGAGAGCTCTCATTATGCGGTGCCATAGTGAGCAGCAGTGTGTGAAGAGCAGCCCAGATCATGATGATGATGACCGTGAACAGGTGTTGAGAGGTTGGAAGCAGGTCTGTCATGGTTGGAGCATTATGCTACGCTCAAAGTAAAGAAGATGGAGGGATACTTTTACTTGGTCCACTACCAAATTGATGGTGTTTAGAGCTTGGAAGTTGAGACACCTGCTGATTAAAATACATTAGTTGCTCGAATCTCTGACCTAGTTGATAGAAAAGCAGCGGTCTGTTCTCCAACCAGGAAACCAAAAATAAATAAATAAAGTTAGGAAACTTCATAATCCATTGCCGCCCTGTCGGGTGCTTGTCGATCATGCTATTTTAAATGAATGCTAAGAAGCAGCCACCAGGCGCTTAGCTCCAACATACTTTCATCTTCTTCTTGTTGCAATCAGCCAACAGTTATAGCTGCTGCGTTTCCATCGGTTCATAAGCATTCCAGGACTGGGCCTGTCTCCCCCGCTCCCCTCTCCCCCAAACAACCAGTACTCTTCTATACTAGCCGCCAGCCAAGTTATCCATCACAGGAATATCATTGGCTAATGCTGCTCCTGGTGACTAGCTACACTAGGTGCTTAACTGCTCTCCTGTGTATTGTATTCTAACAAAGCAAGCCATGTAGAGAATAAGCATTGCATCGATGTATTATGATCACGCATGCAAAGCCAACAGATCTCATTGAGGGAAGCTTGTTGGCTCAGTCAGGATCCTCCCAGCCCTCGAGCGTGCGATGCGAACAACAAAAACGGGGTACATCTGTGTGGCATTCATAGAGCGATCTCGCCCCTCCTTTTCGCGAATTGCATCAAGGGCCGCTGGCTGAAGGACATCTTGCACCAGCTGAATCACCCCAACACTCCGCGACGGGCTCGAGCTTAAGGAAGAGTCCCACAGCTTGCGGGCTCGGGTCTCAATGTCATTAAGAAAGCTGGTGGTGGTCTCACCATCTCCAATGTGAAGTGTGACCACACCAATCTGCTCGCGGGCCAGCTCCGTGGCCCCACCGCGGCGGAAGGTGGTGGTGGAAGGTGGGGTTGTGAGGCTGAAGCGTTCAATGGCACCGTCCTCAGGAACAAGATGGAGAACATGGATTGTGGCACCAAACTTGCCAACGACGAGGAGTGCAGAAGGAGCACTAGGAGGAGCGATCATGTTTATGAGACGAGTAAACATGATTGTGTGAGTTGAAGGGAGTTAGATGAGAAGGTGTTGATTTTTGACTAGCTAAAGGTCGCGCGTAAAGTGAATATTTGATGAGATGCTGCTCGTTAGAGAAGTGCATACACTTGTAAGAGAGGTTGAACGTGGTTGGTTGTTATGATCTATCAAGCTAGCGCTAATATATGTATGTGTGGGTCACGTGGGATAGGGCTTGTGTACCGTAGTAGCTCCAACACCCCAAGCTCTTAGGGCGCTATACACTGATCACTCCGTTTGTGAGATTATAGCGGAGCAATCAGGGGGTGGGTGACACCCGCCCACCGAGACCTATGAAAACGTCAGAGCCGTGTCGGTTGCAAGATCATCAAGCACAATTCAGGAGATAGTTTGCTTGGGACTGTAGGAATGAGGTACCCTGAGAAGGCGGTGGTAGTAGGGCAAGGTTTGAAAGCTGGAGTTTCACCATAATGAGCTTTTGACTGACTTGATATTTTTTTGAAACTGTGCTCATGTTAGACGGCATCCAAAAGAGAGTACTGTTCCCCTGAATTGATAAAGGCACGTTTCACTAGAAGAAAGTGTCTGAAAAGAAAAAAGGTCCTGTATTCACCGCTCTGTTTTCCATGACGGAATTGCTACGTTCCCATTCATCTTTACTGAGGTCTTGCAACGTTTTCTAGAAGTGTTTGGCTCTCATGGTAGTTTGAGCAAATCAGGAAATGTTGGAGCCTCGTCTAGTTTTGGCGTCTAGCACCAAAGGTAACTATCTAAGTGGTCTCGTGAACGACATCTCATAGCCCAAAAACCGAGCCACCTGCGATATTGATTGTCTCCATGCTATTATTTGATATTTTAGCTCCTCCTATTTTTTATTTTTCCGATTCCGCTTGTTTCACAGATGCACTTTCGAGAATTGATTAGGATAATCTGATATATAGCTTTTTCACAAGTTTTACTACCCTACTACAGGGAGAAATGTTACCCTGACGCGATTGCGAATTAGCAAATTATATATCTACAGTACAAATGATGCAGTCCTCTCGTGCCTAAAGTATATCGCCTTCCGCGAGTACCATACATATATTCAAGGGCTACCCCCGCAAGACCAAAAACCAAAAGGGAAAAAAATCATACATAAAACATAATAGTTACTCAGCAAGAGAGCAAATTAGTAAAGAACTAAAGCCTCACCCCTCTCTCTGAAAAATAAAACCCGCCCAAGTCCCTTAAACATGCTTATTCGCCGCCGCCTGCATCCTTCTCAACGCCTCGTTATGAACATATTGCATATCCCCCTTCCTCATCGCCTCGGCTTTCATCGAGTTGCGATAGCTTGTCCTAATAACCTCCTTCTGTTTCCCTAGCTGACTGCGCTGACGCTCCTTGAGCAGATCGGCCCGGCGTGTCTCCACAGCCACATCTGGAAGGTGTTTTATCACGTTTTCTTCCCTGACAGATTCACGCCAGCGAGCAAGTTTCGCCTCACGGGCCTGTAGCGAATCCTGCGCTTGTGCATGGTCTTGATATTGCCGTCGAGGATTAACTCGAGACATGTTGTCGAGGGATGGAAAACTGCAGATAGATGCCGGGCGGTGTGGGTCTGGTGGTGTTTGCGCCTGGTTGTGGGTGTGCATGTCTCGATGGATTAACTGGCGACGAACGGAAAGGGGAAGGTCGTCTGCGGATTCGACATTGGAGTGGTGCTGGTCAGTGGGATATGGAGAGGACGATCTGTATGCGGATTGGGGTGGTATTTTGAGAGAGAGCTGGGACTGGGATCTAGAAAAGCGGTCGAGAGTTGGGGATGAATAGTTTGAAGGGAGTAGGAGGGATTTGTTGCGAATTGCGGTCTCACGCTGCGCAAGTAGTGGAGCAGAGAACATGCGGAGTTCTCTGGTCGTTGGGCTTCGGTCGTGTGCTTCGTTCATTTCCGGAATACCGTTAGTAGGTTTATAGATTGATGGGGTGTATGAAGCGGGCCTTGCCCCGTTAGTGTCCGGCTGCCCAACTACATTGAGTCTGGAGCTGGACCTTGAGCGGTGTAATTCATGGATGGGTGGGGTTTGAGAACGGTTGTTAGAGTTGGAAGATTTAACGGGTGACGGAGCTGGAATACTGTTGGTCGCCTGCGAGCCAGTATATGATTTTCTAGGGGAGCTCGGTATAAATCCTGAGCCTTCTTCATGTTGAGACCTGGAAGAGGCCGAATTATCTGTATCTAACGCCTGAAACGGCAAAGCGCCCGTGGCGGTTTGTTGAAGCTCTGATACTAAAACAGGGGCAGCTGATTCATCTATTTCCGTATCTTGCTCCAGCTCATCAGTTTCCTTGATTTCTGGAGGTTCAGCATCGGAGATATGTTTAGCCCACTCGTTTGTCCTGTGGGAGAGTACTACTCTAGACATATGACTGGGGATGCTGTCCACTGACTCCGATGTCAACTTCGCTCTAGACGGAAGCGCCGATTGCATTTTCGACAATCTCATTGGGACAGGGATACTCGACATAAGAGACGCCAAAGCATCGCTCGGTTTACCCTGCTTATCCGACGTTTGCTGGTCAACTGAAATACTTTCCCCAACAGGCTCGGCAGCGGCAGAAGTACGAGTTGAAGTGGATTCTTGATCTAGCGTTCCTATGCTCGACTCGTCCGACTCGGGCAAAGGAATATCGGCTGCCGGGGTATGGTCACTCTCGCTTGGGTGAACACCGTCATTTTCATCAAACTCTTGATTCCGGTTGGGTAGCCTTGGGGTTTTCTCTGAAGTGTTGGAGTCTGCCTGTCTAATTTTGAGTACAGGGGCAGACACGTTGGTTTTTACAGCTCCTTCATTGTCATTGGCGCTATCCAGGACAGATGAATCAGGCTCTGTGATGGGGGTCGGTTTAGTTGTATCTTGAAGATCAGAGTATACAGAAGATGGACTGCATCGTGTACCGTTTCCAGCCTGCGAGGGTGGTCCTACGTTATAATCGTGTTCTTCATTGGCCTCCACTTTAACGGAAGAAGAAATGCTTCGAGTATCGTTAACGAAAGTCAATCCGTCACCGTCGTCATCTTTAAAGTTGCCCTCCATAGTCTGCCCATGTATTGGATGCCGGAGTAAATTCCCAGAGGCGATTTCGGTTTGCACACATTCCATATAGTCCGACTCCGCCAAAGAGGCAGCAGCTGAACTACATTCATCATCCGCCCTAACTTCAAAGGGATTGGCCCGAACTGCATTAGTGGCGATATTGGGGGGGAGGGGCATCCCAGGATCCGCAGGTAATTCGTGTAATCCTGGCTGGTGCCCATGGGCCATGTTCGGATTGGCCGCCTGTGCATCCTCGGAAGAAAAACCATTGGACAGAGGAGTATCGGACTGAGCAGCTGAATTCAATGGCTGAATGGGTTGCCGTGATCTGTGAGGACTGTCATAAGTGGTATCTCCAGCTGGCCTGTGCAGCGCATCCATCTCATAAATCTGGGTTTGCCCCGCTGGTGTTCTATTTTCTGACGTCGCCAAGTGCCTTTCATGATCTCCCGTCTGCTCGATTTCAATCCCAGAGTCGTTTGGTGGCCGCTCCTGACCGCCATATACAGTTTCCCATTGAGCTCTCTCTCGACTCGTGCCCTCTTCCAAATTTCTCGCTATCTCTTCTTCAATCTGGTCACGCTTCTTTTTTTCTTCCTCCAGCAAAGCGGCTTCTCTTCGTCGGCGATCTCTGATCACCTTCCACAACTTGGCTTGAGATATAATGCCCATCAAGAAAATTACAATAATGCCTGCAAGCTCCGCTCGAATTCCTCGGGTAATAGGATAGGTTCTTGTGTTAGACGGAAATGCTTTTTCATTTAATTCTGCAAGCGCGTTAGAATAATTTCGCAAGCCTCATGTATCCGAGGGATCATACCCCATAAATAAACCCAGAATTCCTTCAGACCAGCCCTGCTAAAGCAGTCTATGCCTAGAATCACAGCAGTGGAACCGGAGAAAGAAGTCGAGCAAATTAATGCATATGGCCGTGTACGGTGAATGAACGACAAACTGTATAGACCGATGGTAAGACTTATAATGAAGGCTGCCTTGTGGCCGGCCTCTACGAGGAGGCCACCTGGTTTCATTGGAAGAATCCACATGCTCAGAGAGAATCCGCCAAGTAAACACCCAAACCCTTCTGTAACCTCCTGGAAAGCTAAAGAAATACCCCCGAATACTAAACCTGTTACAGTAGCTGCAACAAAAAAGGCTCCTTGCACGGCATCTCTAACAGGGGGTTGCATGAGATAGATAATGAGAGTCTAGGACGGAAATTTAGTAAGGAGTGCAGGCTGTTAAATGGAATTCAGGGTACATACTGTCACGGCAAGGGCTGTTAAAAACGCCACAGAAAAAAATATCAGAATCCTTTTAGAAGTGTTAGCAATGTGGTAAAGTAAGGGGTAGTCGAAGAGATCTCAACCATTTATTTCTGATCCCAATCAATGCATAAACCCCGCCTGTTATGATAAGCACAACGCCGGCGATTGACAACCCCGGGGTTATTCTCGGGCGAAGGGGAAGGACATTTGGATCTTGTTCAGGCCCTGCTCAGTATTAGTGAGGTTTGCGATGCCGAACCGGAATGATTTACCATTCAAGAAGGAAAGGTCAGAGGGGCGCGGACTTTCGGTAGAAGTTGTATCATTTCCGCTGCTAGTGGTAGCGGTTGGATCTGGTTTCAATGTTTGAGTGCCTGTCACGGAATTTGTCGCTGCCACGGTTTCCGAAGGCTGCTTGCTGGAAGCGTCTGGCGATAATGTCGTTGTAGGAGTGCTCTCAGTAGGTTTTGCCGTATCGACATCTTGTCTTGGGCGAACTTCAATTCCACCAACGCACGCAGGTCCTATGATGCCTATTGAACATAGAATTAGGCATATAAAACTGGCTCGCATGATGAACTACTGTTGAAAGTTCGCGGCAGCAGGGACGAAAAAGTTGACGCCGTAAGAATCCACGCAAGTCGTTAAGGAAAGAATAAAACCCCTGGGAGTCACCCGAAACTCGAAAAGAGCCGACGGAAGAGACAAAGGAAAATTAAATCATTCTGGCATGAGCTCTAGGTAGTTTAGGCAAGGTTAGATGTTTATTTTCTCTGAGGGTAGGACACCATTTCTAACTCGCCTAACAAGGTGCAAGAATATGGAAGAAGTTGGTGATCAACATCACACAAATTCCGAAAGTGTCTCGGGAATTTCGAGCTTTCCACTTTGTTCGGTGTCGAAACTCGATGGGACTGCGAGTTCTGTTTATTTCTCCTGTATTCCTTGAGGAGGCGGTTGGATCAAGATCCGTCAAACCGAAGCCTAGTAGCTAAGGTCTGGTTGGGCAGGGGAAGGAACCTGCTATGAAGGCCTCCATTCCGGGATTTTTCCAATTTTTCCACGACCAGTCTCTAGTTTCCAGGGCACGGAGCAGAAATAAGGAGGGATGGTGGTGCCATACTGGAAACCTGAGTGACGCGCATATCTTAATGCGCCAGCATCACCAATCGGCCGATTAAGAGCCGAACGTGAGCCAGCAAACAGCAGGCGAGCGGAGAAAATAACATATGCAACACAAGATACGCAAGCTAGGAATAAAAGGGGGGAAGTAAAAGGGGAAAACTGCCACCTCAGATCTGATGGGAGTGCGCCATCAAATCAAGTGTTGCAAAAGCGTCCGGATGCCTCCCAAGTCGTGGAGGCAATGGCAACGTGTGGAAAGGCTGGAAAAAGGAATAACTCTCTCTTTCAGCCACCAATTCCCGCTGGGCCAATATGGAATCGACCAAGCGAGTAGTTATCCGTAAATATGGGCATTTCGTACGGTCAAGGCAGGTGACAGGAAATCTTTAGCTCAAGTCAGGGGAGAATAATCAGCCAAGTCTTCAGATTGGCCTGAGTTTCGCAAAGGCCAACCCAAGCAAGATGAACCCCCCCTCCTGTAGTAAAGTTAAATAGTTCAGCCACCGGAGCAAGAAGCCGAGTGTGATTGTGATACGGACACGCTGTCATCACAGTTTGATGAAATTGTCCAGAATCAGACAAGTCTGCTAGCATTTTAGCGACCTTTGGTTGTTGGTTGAAAGGGTGTAACTCCGTAGAGAGTGTGGTGTTAGTCAACGCGTGAACAGCCTCAAAACCGACGTCAATGATTCGACAATCTCGATCAGTCCTATCCAGCTGGAGCAGGAAAAATCAACGGTCCGCGATGCAAAGTTGGCACGTCCCACGAGGGTTGGCTCCAATCCTGCATACGTCTTCTGCAAGACCTGGGCTGTGCGGCGCCCATTCCGCTGCATGCAAGAGAAGAGAAAACGTGGAAGAGTACGGAGGACGTTCCATGTAGGTTATTATTAGTATTAATGGACAAGGCGAGACCAAAAATAAACAGTGGAAGTTATAGGGCTTGGGCATGCTGATCACGCCCAAGTTTCGTTAAATCGTTAGCGGGGTTTCGGTTAGAAACATCCCCCGCACGACCCCGCTGATAACGCTGTCTCTTTAGGCTTCCGGGCAGTGGTACGGAGTACTATGGACACTCTCCAGGGCTTATCGGGGGGTTATCATTCGGGAGCAATCCCCAACTTGCATCAGCTACATCTACGACGCCCGGTAATAACTCTCTGATGCTCTATAAACGGATTGTGCCATATTCATGTTGTGCAACGCCATCTGCTTTGTTGGACTTTTCATTATTGGCAGCTTGGCGTATCTCAATGCCTCTACAAAACATGTCTCGGGGTGCGGTAGGTATTTGGTGATTCAATCTGCGTGGCATGTTAAAACCCCGCAAATACGCACAACACAGACAGATAAAATCGAGCTATCTTGAATGCGATGGCCCCCAAATCTTATCACCTTTGCATTTTTCCTTGATTTGGGGGAGACAATGACAGTGAGAAGAATCACTACTGATGTTGCACTTGGCTCGGGTATATATCAGAATACGTCGATCTAAGTTACTCGCCCCGTTAAGTCGGCTTCAGTCAAATCATTTACGATTCTTACATTATCACATCCGTTTAGGGCCGCCCTTGAGGTGAACTGCTACAGTTAATGACGAATAATATGGAGATGGTGGCCCATTCTTCAAGGTTATCTTGTTATTCCCCGCCTCGATGGAAATATACGAATGTGGGAAGAAAACTGTGCCGGAGGAAGCTCTCCGAGTGCATCTCACGCAGCTTCTCCCACGGAATATCCGATCGATCGTCCCATTTTTCAAGATTGTGGATGTCTAGGTCCCTGTGACAACACGGTGATGGCTTCCCGACAAAAAAAAACTTGTCCAAGCCGAGGATCTAGAAACAGGGAATGTCGAACACTAGACTGTTAATTCAATTGTCGCGTTGTAGGCAGGGCGAACCATTACTTCCCCTCTGCCCTCGACCTTGGGATCCAAACGCGATATCACAGCGTGAACCTGCCTGCTCATTCCTCCTAGCTCAAGAAGCTGCCACAAAGATATTCACGTCCGAGACGGAAGAGTTCCGAACTTGCATACGGAGTATTCCATGCAACTCCGTTCCATCAGAAAATTAAGATCGAGAAAACAAGCTCTTGTTCCAATGTCTCATACAATTCCTTGTTTCACAACCACAACAGGATCAAATACTGGCGAGCTTTATGAGACAGACACGTACATGCATACATTTATATTGGCATAACCCCTCAAATTGAGGGTGATGCAAAGACGGCTGCCCCGCATCGATGACGCTCAGCATCATCGTCTATCAATGGGCAATGCCATGCAATTCGAATAGGTAGGTTAACAGCGGTTCCTACTCATATCGAACCTCCGTAGCAGAAATCTCAAACCCCGCGGTCCCTTCACTGTATTGTTGACCCACGAGAAAAAACAATCCTGTGAGGCCCATCACAGATGTCCCAAGGAATAATACATAAATAAATAGCCAAAAACGATATGATAGCGCCGTATATATGTACATGTACTCTACATGATCTACTAAGAAAGATGCAACCTACCAAGCTTACATATCTATACGACTAATACCCAACAGCCGTGCTTGGAAAGGAAACAGCTACAAAATTTGAAAACTTTTGTTTCGCTACTTGACTGGGGGAGGCAATGCTGAAACATCCTTCTCGTGAACCATACCTCGCCCCCTTTTGAACGGAGGAAAGGTATTGTTTCATTGTGGGGAAACGGTAACCGGCAAACTTCCTGTCCAGTTAACGGTGCGCACCAACCGCAATTACTGCACTTTGGCAGAGAGGGCTTTGGTGGTCGCGTACGGAATGTTACGAAGATGTAATTTGACAGGACCTCGAAGGAGCTCTCCACTCTTCTCCCTTTCGTTAGCGCATCCTGCACACGAGCACCCCTTTATCCCACAGCCACCGAGTCCAAAGTAGTGAAAATTTGGGCTGCCAACGACCAACATGAAGATCAGAAGGCGGTGCATTTCGCTTGCAGAGCCTGGATAATCCTGCCATTGCCGCGGGATTGCTTAGAATGGAAATTGACAGAGTACATATACAGTGTGTATGGTCCACTCCGCTACATGAGACTGAGCTAAGCGCGTGTCGTTTATAAGTGTACAGAGTAAGAGCGCACGAAGGATGATAATCTATTTTTGGTAGCCGAAACGCGAAGATCATAGAAATTACGAGATCGGTGGGGCAATACAGATTTTGCGCCTGCCAATCCGTCATTTTGGGCTGGCTTTTTCTCGAAAGAACAAAAAGCCAGGCGGCTCGTTGAATTGCGATACATCCATCCATGCTTATATATAATAACCTGCCCCGGATTCAAGGGCAGCCGCTCCTCATGGATATCAATTTTTCGGATTACTTCGTTTCCGCATCCCCTTCATTTTGAGAGACCCATTGAATGTTTTGAGAATCCAGCAAACCCGCTTGATAAATAATCAGCTTTTCCACCCGAAGTCATGCGACTCTTAGCAGCGGTCACGGCAGTTTGCCTCGCAGGCATGAGCATAGCAGCTGCCACCCCGAAAGCCGAGGATATAGCGAAGACGGTCAAGATTATGCCGCTGGGTGATTCGATAACTGGTTCTCCGGTAGGCATGGCAGCCCCAACTCCTTCAGATGTCTATCACATTGTGTTCACAGGCGATATGAACCCTGGGAGTTTGTCTTGAGTCTCGTTCGCTAATTGCTCGATGAATTTAGGGTTGTTGGCGCGCTCTGCTATGGAAAAAGCTCCAGAATGCTAACATTACCAACACGGATTTCGTGGGGTCTCAACCGGGACATGATTGCGGATTCGAATATGATAGTGAAAATGAGGGCCATTCCGGTTATAAGGCGACGTCGATTGTCTCTAAAAAGCAGCTTCCTCCGTGGCTTAAGAAAGCGCAGCCGGACATTGTCATGATGCATCTTGGAACGAATGACGTGTGGAGGGAGGGCAGTCCGAAGGATACCATAAAAGCATTCTCTACCCTGGTGAAACAGATGAGGAAAAATAACCCAAATATGGTTATACTGGTAAGTTACCCTCCTCTCAGGCGGATTGAAGCGCAGTTCCAAATCCTAGTATCCAATCACATGGGCCGCACGTAATATTCTCCTGTATATCTCTAACTCCACTCCAAAGGTCGCGCAAATAATCCCTATGAATCCCAGTGACTGCAAAAGCTGCGGCAAAGTCGCCAGACAGCTCAACCGAGCCATTGCGAAATGGGCGCCAAAGAAATCGACTGAGAAAAGCCCGATCACGGTTGTGGACTGCTTCACAGGCTTCGACACGGGAGAAGACACCAAAGACGGTGTCCATCCAAATAAATCTGGAAACAAAAAGCTTGCGAAATGCTGGTTCGAACCGTTATCGGCCGCTCTTAAACAAGTCAGTGGCAGAGAGGAGGGATCGACCTGTAAACCTTGAACCTGGACAGTAGATCCCAAAAATATTCGAGCGTTAGAGTGCACATGTTTGATTCATTAGATACTTCTGTTAAATCATTGGTCCCTGCACAGTGGGACGGTGGTATTGTTTATATACTGAGCCTGATCGATACAGGCTGTTGGGTATAATTGGCTGGACCTAATTTTGGACCGAATTGTACAATACATTCGATAAAATATGAAATTCCCTGTTAACGTGAAATGAAATACCCTTTTCGAGCTGGATGAAGTGTATCTCTACCCCACTACACAGTATCTTGTACGGATTATGCGCTCCTCAAAAGATTGGAAGTTGATATCTCTTTAGTTCCCTGAAGAGCTTTGATAAAATGTCACATGAGTTTGAAGTTCTCCTGAATATCACGTGTCACGCGTCTCGCGACCTCTACCGCAGCGGAGCTGTCCCAGTATAGAAAGAAACCAACTACCACAATCCTCAAGATCCTCTATTAAAACATCACATTCCGTTCCCCGCAAACAAGATTACCTCTGCGTAATCATTATTGCCATCTCAAAACTCAAAATGCGCGGCCTATCCACCTTCCGTCCACTCTTCCGCGCCCCGGCCACCTCGCTCCCGGCGCGCAACTTCAGCACCACCCGCCCCAATGCGCTCGCACGCATCAACATTGTTGGTAACCTCGGAAGCACGCCGGAGTTGCGCGCCACTTCGTCAGGCCGCGAATTAGTGAGCTACTCTGTAGCAACCAGCTACGGACCCAAGGACGATCGCCAGACAAGCTGGTGGCGCATCACAAGCTTCGCGCCCGAGGGGCCCAGCAGAGATCATTTGCTCAACCTGCCAAAGGGGTATGTTTCGTCTTTTTGCATTCATATGTGCATATATAGCGGACCCGGTCTTCGCGGGGCGGAGATACATCCGCCCCCCTTCATTTTTGGTGACAGGGACGCCTGTTCGAACCAGTCGTATTCATTCCTCCGTTCAATGCTCAATGGCTAACTAAATCTCATTCCCTGCTACAGCACCCTCCTATACGTAGAAGGCGACGCTAGTATGCGCTCATACGAGGACGCAGATGGGAAGAAGAATTCTGCCCTCAATATCACCCAACGTTCGTTGCCCCTTCGCCGACTTATGTCCTCTCTGTTGCTTATACCCTGCCCTTTATATCCCTCCCGTTCTCCATTGCACCTCCTACATGCAAAATAACTGACCAAAAATTTTTTCGGAGTCTCACAGGACACTACGAGGTTCTTAGGCGCGGAAACAGCGAGTAAAGCAGAAGAACGTGTATGGGTTACCCGCGTTGTTTGATTATGTGTTCGGCTAATTGCTATTCTGGGCGAATGAGGATGGGGGCTTAGATAGGACCTTCTGTGGACCTGACTACTATCAATCATGCAAATGGTATGCATGATATACGCGTACTGTTTATGGGCGGCGGTATCTGAGTTTGAAGCATATACAGATATTTTTCCCTCTGCAGCTCTCCTCGAACTCTTTATCTTGTATATTATTTTTGTGCGGGGGAACTTAAGGGTGTTTTGGCAAAGTGGTAGCATCTTGTTTAGAGCGTCACCACCTAAGATCATTTTATCCATTGCTTAGCTATTTTTAATCAGTAATGATGTCTGTATGAGTAGGCTTCTTCCATTTTAACCTCTCAGGTTAAGCCTCTTTGTCAGCGCCTATTTTACAATTGTTTGTCGAGCAGGCGTTACCGTAGTTTTCACAGGTATAGGTATACAACGAAAGTTAACCAAGGACAAAGCAGAAAAGAAAAAGAAGAGCATCGGGGTTTCCTCCAGATCGAATATTTCTTATTTGACGTTCCACATGTTTCCCGCAAGGGCGGATTGTAGATGGCAAAGGTAATAAATAGTACGGACTGTATGGCAAATCAGAGACAAAACTAGGACCTGGAAAGGACCAAACAACGGAACGCCGACTCCCTCTCCAGTTTTCATCTGGAAATTTGAGGAAAACGAATTAAATCCTCAAGAACGGCTCAGGGGAGCGAGACAAAAAGAAATTCGCCGAATGTAAATTGACGTAAAGAAATATGGCAAAACAAGGATTCATGTGCAGTGCTTGTGTCTCGGTAAGCATAAGGGTTAGAATAAAGGGATTCCGCAAATATGTACTACGGATTGGGATGGGGAAGGAGGAAGGGAGGAGGGGGGGAGATGCGATAAGGAAAAGGAGAGACTACGCCAAACAAATATGCAAAAGAAAATATCAACAACCAGGTCAACTCTCGCTTGACAGAGTGATTACACCACCGAAAACCTTGGGAGGTGCTTAAGCTTCTCTAGAATTCGGCGTTTTTTCATGGATCCTAGTATCATTGTCGAAATCCATTTCTGTCACCGGAGCAATACTTAGGAAACGACTATTCGAATTGAGAGGGTAGGGTGCTGGCGGTAGCGGCTTATTTATTATATCCAAGCTGGCGAAATGGTGGTCATTCTCATTAATCGCTGTGGTGTTTGTGGATTCGGAATTCGACCGTACGGTCCTGCAAAAGTTTTATTTTCTAGTGTCAGTTTTTCGAGATTGACGAATGCAAATTCCAATAACGCATATATACATATATAGAGGATAGCCACCTACCAGAGACTCGGCGAGTAGTCATCCATTGATTGTTTCTTCTTCAAAGCCATCTTAGCGCGGCTACCAAAGGATCCAAACCGAGTTGAATCTGAGGCTCTGGTGGTGGCAATATGTGGATGCTCCAAGGAAGGGAAAAATCGACCTAAGCCGATTCGGATGAGGAATGCTCGGTACATTAAAGTTGCATCTTTCCCGAATCCAAAGAATGCGAAAAGTAGAAAGCCGCATGAAACTTGGATCCAGCGGTCATAATAGACTATGCCATTCATAGGTACTTTTCCGATGTGTCCCCATTCCGGCCCGTGGACATCATCCCATGAGTATGGCACCCAGGGCTTTGACATTTCGATATTCCGGTAGAACACATAAACTTGCGAAGGAAAGCTGCCCAAAAGCATTACGAGGGATAAAACAAGGAGGCGGATAAATCTCGACTTGCTTGTTTTGCTGCTTACGGACACAATGTAGGAAAATTGCTGTCGGTATTTGAAGAGCCGGTATATAACCAGGACTAAAAAGAATACTTAAATTAGCATAGGACACAAGGGAAATGGTACCAGAATGGAAAACCTTACCACAGTAGATTGCAGCCAGAAACAAGACAGCCAACGGCCATGTGAAGATAAGAGCTGTCGAGGGCCAGCTTGGGTGGAACGCAGGCATACAACCAACGACTGCCCATAAGTAATAACGACGGTGCTGGACAACGTAATGAAGAGCCATCATAACGGCGGGGATGACTACGCAGAAAACAATTTCAAAAGCAAAGGTACGTCTCCGCTGGCCCTTGCTGGGAATCAAGGTAGCACGGTCTGTGTCCATGACATCTGCTAGTGAGCGAAATATGCAGGCGAGAGCCCCCGCAATTCCGGTTCCAAGCGGAGCCATGAACTTTGTCTCTATGTCACAGAGCCCAACACCATCCCACCACGTGGAAATATCATCTGTAGGCCATATCAAAGGGTTGATAAAGTTGAAGAAGTTGAATATAATGAACCAACCAATGAGACATGATGCAGGGAAATTTCCTGTCCGTGAGTGCCAAGCCAGAGGAGGAATACACACAAGGGCGGACAGGAATGCTGTAATAGGCAAAACAATAGCTGCAGTTGATCTGTAGTAAGGAGGTCCAGGTAGATCCATCGGGGAGTTCTAAGTGGACGATGAACAGATCCGTAGGTAAGCTCGCTCCCAAGACAGTTGAAAATCAACCTCAAGATCAAGAACAATTGAGCCGCCAGGTAAAGGGAGTTTGGGGAATCTTCTTGTATGATATGAAGTTCGAGCTGGCGAAGGAAAAATCAAAGTACGAAAGCTGTGAGATATCAAGTGTAGATATCTATCGAAGTGGATATAGAAGTAATCGAGAGAAGAAATGAAGCATGAAGCCGAAACAACGTTGAAGAAAATGATGTCAAGCTCATGGAGAAAACAAGCAAATATATATATATATCCATCAAGGATTGAGCTCCATGATAAAAAATTGGATCTTGAGCCATGATGAAACCTAGATCTCAAACGTGGTGAAGGAAACTGCATGTCCAGTACAGTGAGTTATTCAAGAGGGAAGTCACAATAACGTGCCACTAATAAGGGAGAATAAGGAGTGAATCAGTAAATAGGTATAGAAGCAGCAAAAGTGAAAGTAACAACTCTATGCTTTGAAGATAGAAGTTCGTGTGCTGCGGATGTTGATGCTGGGCTAAGGTTGACCAAACCCATTTCGGGTTTGAATAACGATAGCAACGGTCAATCAGATTGCGTGAATTCTCATCGCGGTTTTGCAAACCGGGAAGAAACCTGGAAAACTCCAACCGTTTCTGCAAGACATGAGATCTTTACCCGCACAAAGCTCTTGGGTCAGATTATTTGTGATATTTTGGTACTGGGGCGCATTAGCAAAGAAGGCAATGCGTCTGCAGTTCAGCAGTGAAACTGCAACATGTATCGATCAGCCCTAATAAAAGACATTTGTCCAGTGTGTCTCGTTTCTCGAAACAAATGTCAACCTCGCAGAATATAGAAAATGCAATAGAATGTTGTTGTGTCATTTTAGATGTTCCAGAATCGCAGGGACCAGCAGTCTCCTGGAGAACTATGGCCCTAACTTCGCAACCTTGCCGCATTGTCGAAGCCAGGGACGGCGCTAGGGGAATATAAGATATCCCAAACGGTATATAGATACCTGCAATTTTAAGCTTCGTCAGTCTTCCAAGTATTAGCATTGAAAAAGCAGAACAAGCAGAAAATGGTGCCCAAACAGCAACATCCGCATCTTGGAACCCTCCGCGTTTTTAGTATCAATAAAACCTTCACACATACACCAAACAGCACTACAGCACTGACCTGTTGATATTCACAATCACGCTCACGATAACCACTGCAATTGCTATTAGAGGGGTTAGTCAACTCGTAGCGCTACTCAAAGCGGTGCTGAATCACCGGGAAGCAAACAGCACGGTAGCTGCTGGATCACAACACAATTGCAGCAAAAGGTCTCCACACCATCCAATAAAAGCATAGAGCCCAGAACCTGAGAAGAAGAATGTGTATATCGTAAAATGAATGAACGGCAGCCTGCATGGATCTCGACTTTTTCGTATTTCTGCAAAGTAAGCTCCGAGAACAAACGAAAAACGACAGCTAAACACCTAGGGACTTAGCCTAAGTTTTCAGCTTCCAAAGATGTAGCAGCTTGGCCAATGCTTTTAGTAGCAATAACGAAATTGTCAACTAGCTCCCATGGGGAAGAAACGCTGAGCAGCAGCTGGGGTTGCATAAGGGTTCTCTGCCGAAGAATAAACTAGGGGTGGAAGAATGAGGTTGGATTGTTCTCCTGAAAGAGAGATGAGGCTCTTTTATTACCCCAGACTATCCTTGCCGACACGTGCCTGTTCAGCCCGACAGCCGAGTTTGAACCTCATCGACAATTTCCAGCATCGCCAGGTAAACACAAGCCAACCACTCAATGAAATACGCTGCGTAGACGCATACCACCCCAGGAGTTGGTTGGTAATCTTATTATACTGCCCTCATGCCCATCCATATCCCGCCCCTGCCGCCATTACTGAATGTGCCAAGTTAGCGTGGTTAAGTTAGTTACGTCACAAACGCGAGGGCTTCGTTCTGGTCGATTGTTATCTTGAACCATGACCACTGGAAACAATACATCCTAGGGTCCCCTTTTTGAGCCTGGCCCTCCACTTACCTGTGACCGGTATCATTCCATTTTCCAATGAGACCATCTCGCCATGCCTGAGCCGAGAGTATCTTCTTCAATCCAAACATCATCGCAGCCAGTAGCCAGCTCAGCCGGCTCCTCACCCCACCACCTGCGTCATCGGCCCCTTAACCACTCCGCCACAACCTCGTTCGCTGAACCATCATCAAACCAGCCTCCGGGCCCAGGAAGGTTGCGACGCAGCTCGACTTTCTCTGATACTGTTTCCGAGGCCCGCCATTCCATCAAATCTTCCACTGATAATCTATTCCTTCCACGGGTTAATTCGAGTGTAAGGTCCCTGGACGATAACAATGAGTCCAATTGGCAGTCCGTTCCGCTGGCGTTGGCCTTGTTGCCAGCAGTCGGGGGTCTGCTATTCCAAAATGGAAGCGCAGTTGCAACAGACATCACTTTACTAGTTCTGGCAGCCGTATTTCTTAATTGGTCTATTCGGTTACCCTGGTAAGCAGGACAGCATACATTCTGCGTTTTTAACATCATCTAATATTGCACGATTTTAGGGAGTGGTACCGCTCAGCGCAAGAGATGTCACGAACCATTATGCCAGAAGAAGATTTCGACATGGATGTAATTATTGAGGAGCCCAAGGAATCCGAGCCTGAACCGGACAATGAGGAGGAGGAGGATCACTTGAAAGCCAGTTTTCGAGAACGCCTATCTAAAAACCCTCAATCCGAAGCAGCCAAAGCAGCCATGGCAGAACTTCACCGACACGAAGTAGCAGCTCTGGCATCTTGCTTCCTCCTCCCGTTAATAGGTGCCTGGCTGCTGCATGCCCTCAGATCACAACTTTCCCGACCCTCCGAAGGCCTTGTGTCCAACTATAATTTAACAGTCTTCCTCCTCGCCGCCGAAATCCGCCCATTTTCCCATCTGCTGAAGATGGTCCAGGCACGAACCCTCTACCTCCAACGCGTCGTCGCCTCGGGTACCCAAGACCGCCGCGAGAAAATCGACGCAAGCAAAATCCTCGACCTCTCCACCCGCCTCGAAGAACTAGAAGCCCACATCGCAGAATCAGCCAGTCAGAACCAAAACCAGCATCAAAACCAAACGCAACACTCCCCCAACCGCACCACGCACGGAGAGAAGGAAAACCTCTCCCCAACCTCACCGACAACCAAATCCACCCTCCCGGACAACAAACAAACCGCACAACCGGACCTCTCAGCCCTCACCCGCGCCATGCGCCGCTACGAAAAACGCACAGCTCTGCACGCCCACGAGACAGAAACGCGCCTCCAATCTCTCGAAAAGCGACTGAACGACACCATCTCGCTCAGCACCGCAGTTGCGGCGCAGCAGCGACAGCAGCGTAACACAGCAGCGCACCGTAGCTCGCCGGTATATATATTACTAAACTGGATGTGTGCTGCTGTTGTGCTGCCGGCGCAGATGGCGTGGAACTTGTGTCGTATGCCGTTTCGGATGGCTGGGTGGTGGACCAAGTGGTGTTTGCGGTGGATTGGAGTTGGTGTTGATGGTAGTAGCAAAGGGATTAGAGGTGATGGGACAATTGTAGGGAAAGAGGTAGGGAGGGGGAAGACTAGTGGCAACGGCAGTGGTAAGAGTGGTGATGATGGTATTGACAGTGGGAAACGAAAATCTCCCCCAATTTCTATATCGAGGGAGTTGATGCGGTCTAGTGCTCCTAGTGGTGGTAGGTTGCAACAGCGCGAGATCGGAACGGGGAGGCTGCCGATGTCGAGTTTATCTCCGGGTTAAATTTTTTTTTTTTTTTTAAAAAAAATTTTGGTATACCGTTTTGTTTAAATCCATATACGGGTATTTTTTGTTGTTTCGCCCCCTTATGACTTTTTTATACGGCTTATTTTTGGGATACCTTACGTTTTTCAAATATAGGAGAATGTTGGTTTTTGTTTCTTTTCATCTCTCTTTGTTCTGCATGGCGAAATGGCCAATCTCTCTCTCTCTCTCCTCCC
>QGQJ01000404.1:0-24141 GCA_003206725.1 Blastomyces emzantsi | reverse complement strand
CCCGTGCCCCCGGGTGCCCCCGCCTCCGCCGACCGCCTCAGCCACCTGAAGCGGCTCGAGGCCGAGAGCATCCACATCTTCCGGGAGACGGTCGCCGAGACCGAGAACCCGGTGATGCTCTACTCGATCGGCAAGGATTCCTCGGTGCTGCTGCACCTGGCGCTTAAGGCCTTCGCGCCCGGCACCCTGCCGTTCCCGCTGCTCCACGTCGACACGACCTGGAAGTTCCGGGAGATGATCGCCTTCCGCGACGCCCGGGTGAAGGAGCTCGGCCTCGACCTCCTGGTCCACACCAACCCGGACGGGCTCGCCCGCGGCGTCGGGCCGGTGAGCCACGGCTCCGAGGTCCATACCGATGTGATGAAGACCCAGGCGCTGCGCCAGGCGCTCGACAAGCACAAGTTCGACGCGGCCTTCGGCGGCGCCCGTCGGGACGAGGAGGCGAGCCGCGCCAAGGAGCGGATCGTCTCCTTGCGCACCGCGCAGCACCGCTGGGATCCCAAGCGCCAGCGCGCCGAGCCCTGGCACCTCTACAATCTGAAGAAGAAGCGCGGCGAGTCGCTCCGGGTGTTCCCGCTGTCGAACTGGACCGAGCTCGATATCTGGCTCTATATCGAGCAGGAAAACATTCCGATCGTGCCGCTCTACTTCGCCGCCGAACGCCCCGTCGTGGAGCGCGACGGCCAGCTGATCATGGTCGACGACGACCGCCTGCCGCTGGAGCCCGGGGAGGTTCCGCAGCAGCGCCTCGTCCGCTTCCGGACGCTCGGCTGCTACCCGCTCACCGGCGCGGTGGAGAGCGACGCGGCCACGCTGCCCGAGATCGTCGGCGAGACGCTGGCGGCGCGCACCTCGGAGCGCCAGGGCCGGGTGATCGACAAGGACGGCGCGGGCGCCATGGAGCGCAAGAAGCAGGAAGGCTATTTCTGATGACGGTGCACCAGGCTCCCACCGCGTTCAACGACCGTGCCGCCACCTATCAGGCGTTCCTGGCCGCCCACCAGAACAAGGCCGTGCTGCGCTTCATCGCCTGCGGCTCCGTGGATGACGGCAAGTCGACCCTGATCGGCCGGCTCCTGCACGACACCAAGCAGATCTTCGACGACCAGATCTCGGCGCTCCAGCGCGATTCCCGCCGCCACGGGACGCAGGGGCAGGAGATGGACCTGGCGCTGCTGGTGGACGGCCTTCAGGCCGAGCGCGAGCAGGGCATCACCATCGACGTCGCCTACCGGTTCTTCTCCACCGACAAGCGCTCGTTCATCGTCGCCGATACCCCCGGCCACGAGCAGTACACCCGCAACATGGCCACCGGCGCCTCGACGGCGGACGTGGCGGTGATCCTGGTGGATGCCCGCCAGGGCCTGATCCGGCAGACCCGGCGCCACGCCCTGCTGGTCTCGATGCTGGGCATCCGCCGGGTGGTGCTGGCGGTGAACAAGATGGATCTGGTCGGCTGGTCGCAGGACAAGTTCGACGCGATCCGGGCTGGCTTCGCCGATTTCGCGCGCGAGCTGAACTTCACCGAGGTGAAGGCGATTCCGCTCTCGGCCAAGAACGGCGACAACGTCGTGGAGCCGGGCATCGCCGCCCCCTGGCATACCGGCGGCACCCTGCTCGAATACCTGGAGACCGTGCCGGTGCACGCGGAGGCGCTCAACGCCCCGTTCCGCATGGCGATCCAGTGGGTCAACCGGCCGAATTCCGAGTTCCGCGGCTATAGCGGGCGGATCGCCAGCGGCCGCGTCCGCCCCGGCGATGCGATCACGATCCAGCCTTCCGGCCGGACCTCGACGGTGGCGCGGATCTACACCGCCGACGGCGACCTGCCCGAGGCCGGCGAGGACGAATCCGTGACCCTCGTGCTGGCCGACCAGATCGACGCCTCCCGCGGTCAGGTGATCGCGGCGTCCGGCGCCCCGCTGCGGGTGGCGGAGCAGTTCGAGGCCCGCCTGTTCTGGGCGGCCGAGACCGAGCTTGCGCCGGGGGCGAACCTGCTCGCCAAGATCGGCACCGCCACAGTCAACGCCACGGTGGAGCGGATCGTCTCGCGGATCGATCCCGAGACCGGCAATCCCGGTCCGGCCGAGCGCCTCGCCGCCAACGACATTGCGGACGTGGCCCTGCGCCTCGATCGGCCGGTTGCGGTGGATGCCTACGCGGCCAACCGCGAGACCGGCAGCCTGATCCTGATCGACCGGGAGACCACCGACACGGCCGCCCTCGGGCTGGTCCTGGCGCCGAAGGGCGAGGCCGCCCCGGCAGCCTCCGCCGCGCCGTCCGCTAGCGAGAAGGCTTCCGGCCTGCTCGGTCGCCTCGGCCGCCTGTTCGGCCGCTGAGGCGGAAAAAGGTCCCGGATCCACAAGGTCCGGGACCGTGTGCGGGTACGGGCAGAGCCCGCTGTTCTCAAGGGCTTTGCCCCCGAACCCCGCCAAAGGGCTGAGCCCTTTGGAAACCCCGATCGTCAGGCCGCTTCCGAGACGGCGCCGAGGCCCCAGGCCTGGGCCAGTCGCGTATAGGATTCGTGCCGGGCCGCCTGATCGGGGATCGCCGTGACGATCATCAGCTCGTCGGCCTGCGTCCGCGCGACGAGATCCGTGAGCGTCGCCCGCAGGGTCTCAGGGCCGCCGACATGCAGCTTGTCGCGGCCGCGCTCGATCTGGGCCCGCTCGGCATCGGAATACGGGTAAGCCAGCGCTTCCTCCAGGCTCGGCAGCGGGCGGTACTCGCCGCGCTCCCGCCGCAGGGTCGACAGCCGCGCGCTCGCGGCCAGACGCTCGGCTTCCGCATCGGTCGCGCCGCAGATCGCCGCAACGGCCAGGATCGCGTGGGGCCGCTCGCCCAGGCGGGTCGGCCGGAACAGGCGGCGATAGGCCAGCATCGGCGCCTCGGCCGGCATTCCGGAGAAGTGCTGCGCGAAGCCGAAGCCGCATCCGATCTCGCCGGCGAGCTGGGCGCTGTAATCGGACGAGCCGAGCAGAAAGATCGGCGGTAGCGGCACCCCGGCGGGACTCGCCTGGATCTTGGCGAAGGGATGCCCTTCCGGGAAGCCGCCGTCCCAGAACAGCAATTCCTGCAGGCGGTCGAGGAAATCGTCATTGCCGCCCTGGCCGGGCGCCTCCCGGCGGCGCAGGGCCCGGGCGGTGAGCCCGTCGGTGCCGGGCGCGCGCCCGAGGCCGAGATCGATCCGGCCCGGGAACAGCGCTTCCAGCACCCGGAACCGCTCGGCCACCATGAGCGGCGCGTGGTTCGGCAGCATGATGCCCCCCGAGCCGACCCGGATCGACCGGGTCGCGGCCGCGATCTGGCCGATCATGATCTCGGGGGCCGGGCTCGCCACGTTAGGCAGCGCGTGGTGCTCGGCCAGCCAGTAGCGCCGATAGCCGAGATCGTCGACATGGCGCGCCAGCGCCAGCGTGTCGTGCAGCGCCTGCGCCGGGGTCGACTCGGCGCTGACGAAGGAGAGGTCGAGGACGGAGAGCGGTGTCATCGACAGGAGATGGGGAGGCGGGTGCGCCGGTTCGAGGGCGGCTCGTCTTGGCTGCGGCTCCTACGTCTGGCTATCGTAGAAAGCCTCGAAATCCCGGCCGCCGTAGAAGATGTACGGATACGCACTGATCCGCGCTCCACGCGGTATGCGATGACGGCCGACCGCTCGAAGGGCACCGTCCGTAAGCCTTCCGAGAGGTCATCGCGAGGCCTGCCGGCGTGAGGCGCATCACCGATGCGATCACACCGGTCCTTGATCCGCTGCGTGAACCGTCGCGCCGTTGGAACGTCCTGACTGAGGTGGAAAACCGTGCGAAAGATATTGGCCAAGTCTGCCCGCGCTTGAGCGCGAAACACGACGGGCAGTCTACGCACAGCGAGTATCCCGCTGGGCTTCGGCGAACAGCTCGTCGAGATGCTCCTGAACCTCTTCGCTGCTCAGATCTGGATGAGGGTCGTCGAGGGAGCGGCGGATGCGGGCACGGATGACATCAAGGCGTTCGGCGTTCTCGCGGCGCTGGCGCTGCAGGGCGTGCACAGCCTCGTCGAGGATCGCCTCCACTGAGGCGTACTCACCGGACTCGACGCTCTGGCGTACGGTGCGGAGCGTGTCCGGTGCCAGGGTGATACTGATCGTCTCGGCGGGTGGCATGAATCGCCCTCTTCGGATCGGCACGAGACTAGCATGGAATCTGGCAGGCCACGCAGCCTTGTCCGCACCGCACCGTCGGCCTAGGGTCCCGGCCGCATCGCGGGCGCCCCAGACCGCCGCGCCCCTCACGGAGATCGAAACGCCATGGCTCTCCTCGCCGACGTCCTCTCGCGGGTGAAGCCGTCCGCGACCATCGTGATGACCCAGAAGGCCCGGGACCTGAAGGCGTCGGGCGTCGACGTCATCAGCCTGTCGGTGGGCGAGCCGGATTTCGACACGCCGGACCACATCAAGCAGGCCGCGATCGAGGCCATCCACCGCAACGAGACCCGATACCCGCCGGTCTCGGGCATCGTGCCCCTGCGCGAGGCGATCGTGCGCAAGTTCAAGCGCGAGAACGGGCTCGACTACAAGCTCTCGCAGACCATCGTGGGCACCGGCGGCAAGCAGGTGCTCTACAACGCCTTCCTGGCGACCCTGAACCCCGGCGACGAGGTGGTGATCCCCCGCCCCTATTGGGTGTCGTATCCGGAGATGGTCGGCCTGTGCGGTGGCACGCCGGTCTTCGCCGACACCGACATGGAGCACGGCTTCAAGCTCCAGGCCGAGGAGCTCGATCGGGTGCTGACCCCGAAGACCAAGTGGATCGTGCTCAACTCGCCGTCGAACCCGTCCGGGGCCGCCTATACGCGCGACGAGATGAAGGCGCTCACCGATGTGCTGCTGCGCTATCCCGACGTGCACATCCTGACCGACGACATCTACGAGCACCTCACCTACGGCGACTTCGCCTTCGTCACCCCGGCCCAGGTCGAGCCCCAGCTGATCGAGCGGACGCTGACCATGAACGGCGTCTCGAAGGGCTACGCCATGACCGGCTGGCGGATCGGCTACGCGGCCGGGCCGGAGAAGCTCATCAAGGCGATGGATTTCGTCCAGGGCCAGCAGACCTCCGGCGCCAGCACCATCGCGCAATGGGCGGCTGTCGCCGCCCTGGACGGCCCGCAGGACCACTTGGCGAAGTTCCGGGCAGCCTTCCAGGGCCGGCGCGACCTCGTCGTGTCAATGCTCAACCAGACCAACGGCCTGACCTGCCCGACCCCGGAAGGTGCCTTCTACGTCTACCCGTCCTGCGCGGCGCTGATCGGCAAGACGACCGAGGCCGGCAAGACCATCGAGACGGACGAGGATTTCGTCACCGAACTGCTCCAGGCCGAGGGCGTGGCCGCCGTGCACGGCTCGGCCTTCGGGCTCGGCCCGAACCTGCGCATCTCCTACGCCACCTCGAACGCCGTGCTGGAGGAAGCCTGCCGGCGCATCCAGCGCTTCTGCGGCTCGCTGCGGTAGGTCCCCCGGACGGGCTCGTCCGGGGCGAGTCCATTCTTTGGAGTCTGCAAACCACCCGTGGGACGGGATCGCCGGATCAGTCGGCGATCCCGAGGACCAGAGCGAGCATCCGGTTCAGGGTGGCGAGCGTATCGCGCTACAGGCGACCGATGGGCGGGCTGCATTTTGCGCGCGGCATTGCGATGATCTTGTCGGTCATGATCTGCGAGGTGCTGCGCAACCCGCTTGCCGGACTTGGTTCGACAGATAGCCGGAAGAGCGGTGCGTCGCGCAAAGTGGTGGTGAGGAGGCAGACGAGGAT
The DNA here is from genome assembly GCA_003206725.1 of Blastomyces emzantsi. NCBI lineage: Eukaryota > Fungi > Ascomycota > Eurotiomycetes > Onygenales > Ajellomycetaceae > Blastomyces > Blastomyces emzantsi. Next base: position 18,352 of record QGQJ01000404.1, on the reverse strand, counting down.
ACTGTCGGTCTCGACGAGCCAATCGGACTGAATGACGAGGGCAGGACGCGGCTTGCCGTAGGATCCGGGCGGTGAGACAGTAACGATGTCACCGCGCGTCACGGTTCAGGCCAGTCGAAGGCCGCCGCGATGAAGTCCAGGGCTTCAGCCTCCTCGGGTGCGCCCTTCAAGAGGGCCGCCTGCCGAGCGGCCTCTTCCTTGAAGTCCGGCGCCGACGGGTCTGGAACCCAGATGCGCAGGAGCTTCATACCGTCGCGCCGCGGCGCCTGACGATAGCGCTGGGCCTTCGACTGTCCTTCCCGGGGTCTGATCTGCGGCATGGAATGGCGGGTCCGATCGCGCGCCACACTAGGCCTCGGTCGCGTTCGTGACTACCATCCTCCGATCTCTGAACTCTCGTGAGTCTCCCATGCCCACCATCGCGGTGATCGCCCCCGGGGCCATGGGCAGCGCCATCGGGGCGCGGCTCGTCGGGCACGGCGCGCGGGTGCTGACCGCCCTCGAAGGGCGCGGAGCGGCGAGTCGGGCGCGGGCCGCGGCGGCCGGCATGGCCGATGCCAGCCTCGACGACCTCGCAGCCGCCGACATCCTGCTGTCGATCGTGCCGCCCGCCGACGCGGAGGCTCTGGCCCGGCATCTCGCCCCTGCGCTGGCGGCGGCCCCGCGCAAGCCGGTCTATGTCGATGCCAACGCCGTCAGCCCGGGTACGATCGCGCGGATCGCCGCGATCGTGGCGGAAACGGGCGCTCCCTTCCTCGACGGGGCGATCCTGGGTCTGCCGCCCAAGCCCGGCAGCAAGGGGCCGCGCGTCTACGTCTCGGGCGACGACACCGCCCCGGTGATGGTCCTGCGCGATCTGGGTCTCGACCTGCGCGTCTGCCCCGGCGGTGTCGGCGCGGCCTCCAGCCTCAAGATGAGCTATGCCGGCCTCAACAAGGGGCTCACCGCGCTCGCCGCGATCATGATCCTGGCCGCCGAGCGCGCCGGGGCCGGAGCGGCGCTGCGCGATGAGCTCGCCGAGAACGAGCCGGTGCTGCTCGCCCGCCTCGCCAGCGCCCTGCCCGACATGGCGCCCAAGGCCTATCGCTGGGCCCCCGAGATGGGTGAGATCGCCGATTTCCTCGGGCCGGATGCGGCTGGGCGGCAGGTCTTCTCGGGCTATGCCGAGCTCTACGGGCGCCTCGCCGCCGAGACGGGAGAGCCCGAGATCGCCGCGCTGATACGCTTCGCCGCGGCCGCCGCGGAGCGCTGATCGCCGCGGGTGCGCCGAATCGGCGGCCGCTCTGTTGCCGGCTCGGCTGCCACCCTCTACACGGACGGTCCCCGCGGCCGATGCGCCTGAAGGTTTCGCGAGCCCGCTCGGGCCTGCATGGTAGCGGGGTCGGCAGTGACGGGGTGGTCCGGACCAGTTCTCTGGGCCAATCCTGTGAGGCTCAGTGGGCCGAGTCGCTGCAGGAGTGTTGGGAGCGCGGGGAACAGGAACCGCGGGCTCGGCGCAAGGCCCACATAGAATGACTCTGATCCGGGACTGGCGGCGCCGATCCGGCGCCCTGCCCCGATCCGGGACAGCCCGGTTGGGCACGGTTGCAGCTTCGTTCACGCTCCGGCGCGATGATACGACGAGGCCGGGGATCCGGTCCGGCGTAACCGCGTTCTTTCGGGCCTGACGACCATGAGAGCCCTGCTCACCGGCGGCATCAAGGCGATCCTCGGGATTGCCGCCATCTCCACCGCTGCCCATTGGACCCTGCGCGTACAGCGCGAATCCGCTTCCGCGAGTCCGATCGCGGCCTTCGCCAGCGCCCCCGATCCGGTGGCGACGGGCTCCATCGAGCCGCGCCGACCGGTGAGCGCGGCACCGATCGTGCCGGCAGCCGTGCCCGCCCCGGCCGCGGGCCTCGACCAGGGCCACCTGGCCGCTTTGATCGCCGGCGCGACTCCGGCCAAGGCCAAGGTCGCCAAGACGGCGACCAAGACCGCCGCCGCCGAGAAGGTCGTGGCCAAGCGCTGAACCGGCGCACCGTGCCGGCTGCATACTTCCCCTGCGCCGCGACGGGTGCCGCCGCGCAGGTCAGCGTGGCAGGAATACAGGCCTCCATCGAGATTTGGCAGGCATGAGCACGCAGGTCGCGACATCCGTCGCCCACGACAGGGGCCCCGCCCGGGCGGCCCCGTCACCCGACCTCGCGCGCCGAAGGCGGATCGTCGGCATCGCCCTGATGTGCGGCGCCGTCGCGTTCTTCGCGGGCCTCGACGCCAGCGCCAAGACCCTGGCGCGGGGAGGCGTCGACCCGCTGGTCACCACCTTCATGCGCTACGCCGCGAGCGTCGCGATGATCTCGCTGTTCATCAACCCGGTGCGCACCCCCGGCGTGGTGAAGAGCCGGCGGCTGACGCTGCAGATCGTGCGCTCGCTGCTGCTCTTCGCCTCCACGGCCCTGAACTTCCTGGCGTTGCGCTACCTGCAACTCGCCGAGACGATCTCGATCCAGTTCGCCGCCCCGCTTACCGTCGCGCTGCTGGCGGGGCCGCTGCTCGGCGAATGGTCGTCGCGGGGCCGGATGGTGGCGATCGGCGTCGGCTTCATCGGTGTTCTGGTGATTGTGCGGCCGGGGCTGGGCGGGATGCATCCGGCCGCCCTGCTATGCGTGGCCAACGTCGGGGTCTACGCCTTCTACGCGATCATCACGCGGAAGCTCGCAGCCTACGATTCCACCGCCACGACCATGTTCTACACCGGGCTCGCGGGCCTGGCGCTGATGGCCCCGCTCCTGCCCTGGATCTGGACCAGCCCGGCCAATCTCGGCCACTGGGCGCTGCTGATCACGGTCGCGCTGTTCGGGACGATCGGGCACTGGCTGCTGGTCATGGCGCATGCCCGCGCGCCGGCCAACGTGCTGGCGCCGTTCATCTATACGCAGCTGCTGTGGTCCGTGATGCTGGGCTTCCTGCTGTTCGGCGATGTGCCGAGCCGCTGGACGGTCGCCGGCGCCATGATCGTGGTCGGCTCCGGCCTCTATCTCCTAGCGCAGGAGACGATCCGACGGGACAGGCCGGCCGCCTGAGGCGACCGGCCGGTTTCAGGCTCGCTTAGCGGCCCATGCGCTCCTGGCGATCCAGGCGCTCCTCGCGGCGGTCCTCGCGGGCGCGGCGGGCCGGATCCGTGTCGGTGCCGAGGACGCCGCCGACGGTGCCGGTGGCGGCACCCACCGCGCCGCCCACGACACCGCCCACCGGGCCGGCCGCGGCCGAGCCGTCCTCGACGCCGCGCTGGGCGCCCCGGGCCGTGCCCTGGGCTTCGGCGCCGGACGCGAAGGCCAGCGGGGCAAGGGCGAGGGCGGCAATCATCAGCTTCTTCATGGTCAACTCCAGGCGGTCGATCGGGGCAGGCTCCGCACCGTGCGGGTCACGGAGGGTGTGCAGGTCAACGGTTCAGGCGCCGAAAGGTCTCATCCGGCATCGCCGGGCCGGCCGCTGGCATCGGGCCGGGGCCGCTGCTAGAGAACGGGCCATGTTTGCTTCGCATACGCTTCGCGGCCTGGGCCGCAGGCTTCGAATTATTGGCCCGGCCTCCGCCTGAATGACGGCCCGCTTCGACGAAGCCGCGCGGAAGTCCGGGATCCTGATGCCGCCTGCCCAGCCATTGCCGGCCCGATGCCGCCGGCCCGACCGCCGATGCGAGACCCGATGACCACCCCCGAGACCGCCTCCGCCCGCGACTATTCCAAGACCCTGTTCCTGCCGCGCACCGAGTTCCCGATGCGCGCCGGCCTGCCGACCCGGGAGCCGCTGCTGCTCGAGCGCTGGGCCGCGATCGACCTCTACGGGAAGATCCGCGCCGCCGCCGCGGGCCGGCCGCGCTTCGTGCTGCATGACGGCCCGCCCTACGCCAACGGCAACATCCATATCGGCACGGCGCTCAACAAGATCCTGAAGGACGTGGTGGTGCGCTCGGCCAGCGCGCTCGGCCTCGACGCCAACTACGTCCCCGGCTGGGACTGCCACGGCCTGCCGATCGAGTGGAAGATCGAGGAGCAGTACCGCGCCAAGGGCCGCAACAAGGACGACGTGCCGGTGATCGAGTTCCGGCAGGAATGCCGGACCTTCGCGGCCCACTGGCTCGACGTGCAGCGGGGCGAGTTCAAGCGGCTGGGCGTCACCGGCGACTGGGACCATCCCTACGCCACCATGGCCTACCCGGCGGAAGCCGTGATCGCCGACGAGCTGATGAAGTTCTCGATGAGCGGCCAGCTCTATCGCGGCTCCAAGCCGGTGATGTGGTCGGTGGTCGAGAAGACCGCTTTGGCCGAGGCCGAGGTCGAGTATGAGGAGCATGTCAGCGACACCGTGTTCGTCGCCTTCCCGATCCGGGAGGGGGGCGGCGCGGCGCTGGCGGACGCTCGGGTGGTGATCTGGACCACCACCCCCTGGACCATGCCGGGCAACCGCGCCGTCGCCTACTCCAAAAGAATCGCCTACGGGCTCTACCGGGTCACGCAGGCCCCGGCCGAGAATTGGGCGACCCCCGGCCAGACCTACGTGCTGGCCGACAGCCTGGCCGCCACCGTGTTCAAGGCCGCCCGGGTCGAGACGTTCGAACGCGTCGGCGACGTGCGCCCCGAGACGCTGGCCGACCTCACCCTGGCGCACCCGCTCAACGGCCGCGGCTACGACTTCCCTGTGCCGATGCTCGACGGCGACCACGTCACCGACGAATCCGGCACCGGCTTCGTCCACACCGCGCCGAGCCACGGCCGCGAGGATTTCGATCTCTGGATGTCCAGCGGCCGGCTGCTGCAGGAGCGCGGCATCGACACCGCGATCCCCTACACGGTGGACGCCGACGGCGCCCTGACCAAGGCCGCGCCGGGCTTCGAGGGCACCCGGGTGCTCACCGACAAGGGCGAGAAGGGCGACGCCAACAAGGCGGTCATCGCCGCGCTCACCGAGGTCGGGGCGCTGGTCGCCCGCGGCGTGCTGCGCCACCAGTACCCGCATTCCTGGCGCTCCAAGAAGCCGGTGATCTTCCGCAACACCCCGCAATGGTTCATCGCCATGGACCGGCCGGTGGACAGCCTGGGCAACCGGTCCCTGCGCGAGGTCGCGCTCCAGGGTATCGAGGAGACCCAGTGGGTCCCGCCCCAGGGCAAGAACCGCATCAACGGCATGGTCGGCAACCGGCCGGACTGGGTGGTCTCGCGCCAGCGCGCCTGGGGCGTGCCGATCACCGTCTTCGTCCACCGGGAGAGCGGTGAGATCCTTAAGGACGCTGCCGTCAATGCCCGGATCCGCGACGCCTTCAAGGCCGAGGGGGCCGATGCCTGGTTCCGGGACGACGCGGCGCAGCGCTTCCTGGCGCCGGACCACGACCCGGCCGCCTACGAGAAGGTGACCGACGTCCTCGACGTCTGGTTCGATTCCGGCTCCACCCACGCCTTCGTGCTGGACGATCCGGAGGCGTTCCCGGCGCTGGCCGGAGCGCGGCGCGTCCGCGACGGCGGCCAGGACCGGGTGATGTACCTGGAAGGCTCCGACCAGCACCGGGGCTGGTTCCAATCCTCGCTGCTCGAATCCTCCGGCACCCGGGGCCGGGCGCCCTACGACATCGTCCTGACCCACGGCTTCGTGCTCGACGGCAAGGGCCTGAAGATGTCGAAGTCGAAGGGCAACGTCGTCGCGCCGCAGAGCATCATCAAGGATTCGGGCGCCGACATCCTGCGCCTGTGGGTTGCCGCCTCGGACTATACCGACGACCTGCGGATCGGCCCGGAGATCATCAAGACGTTTGCCGAGACCTACCGGAAGCTCCGGAACTCCTTGCGCTGGATGCTCGGCTCCCTGGCGCATCGCGTGCCGGGCGACGACGTCGCGGTCCAAGAAATGCCGGAGCTGGAGCGGCTAATCCTGCACCGGCTGGCCGAGCTCGACGGCGAGATCCGCGAGGCCTACGCGACCTACGACACCAAGCGGGTGGTGGCCCTGCTCAACGGCTTCATGACCGGCGACCTGTCGTCGTTCTACTTCGACGTGCGCAAGGACGCGCTCTACTGCGACCCGATCTCGTCGGTGACCCGCCGGGCGGCCCTGCAGGTGATCGACGAGACCTTCCGCCGGGTGGTGGTCTGGCTGGCGCCGGTGCTGGCCTTCACGGCGGAAGAGGCTTGGCTCGACCGCTATCCGTCGCCGGACGGATCGGTCCACCTCCAGACCCTGCCGGAAACCCCGGCGGCGTGGCTCGACCCCACCCTCGCGGAGCGCTGGCAGAAAATCCGGAAGGTGCGCCGGGCCGTGACCGGCGCCCTGGAGATCGAGCGCGCGGCCAAGCGGATCGGCGCGAGCCTGGAGGCGGCCCCGACCGTCTACGTCGCGGATCCGGAGCTGCTCGCCGCCCTGGAGGGCTGCGACTTCGCCGATACCTGCATCACCTCCGCGATCACGGTGGTGGCCGGCGAGGGTCCCGCGGAGGCGTTCCGGCTCGACGAGGTGCGCGGCGTCGCCGTGGTGCCGAATCCGGCGGAGGGCCGCAAATGCGCCCGCTCCTGGCGCGTCAGCCCCGCGGTCGGCAGCGACCCGGAATACCCGGACGTGACCCCCCGCGACGCCCAGGCCCTGCGCGAGTGGGACGCGGCCCACCCGGAGGCCAGCGCGGCGTGAGTCTTTTGGGCGCCTTCACCACCGACGGCGTCCCCTCTCCCCGTACGCGGGGAGAGGCCCGCACGGACTTCGTCGTCCGTGCGGGAAGCGGAGGCGCAGCCGGAGCGGCGGTGAGGGGGCTTGAACGGGTAAGGCTCATTCGGAGACGCCCCCTCACCCTCGGCTGCCGCCTCGCTCCGGCGACGACAAGGTCGCCGGAGCCCTCTCCCCGCAAGCGGGGCGAGGGGAAATCTGCTACCCCCCTGCTCCGCCCATGAGCCCCACCCGCGCCGGTCTGCTGGCCCTGCTCGTCACCCTGGTCCTCGACCAGGCCTCCAAGCTCGGGCTCTATTTCGGAACCGACCTCGTGCTGACCCAGCCGTGGCGGCTGGCGCCGTTCGCCGACTTCGTGGTGGTCTGGAACCGCGGCGTCTCCTACGGCCTGTTCCAGCAGGAGAGCGGGTTCGGGCGCTGGTTCCTCGTCGTCCTGTCGCTCGCCGCCGCCCTCGGCCTCGGAATCTGGATGACCCGGGCCGGCTCGCGGCTTCTGGCGGTGGCGCTCGGCCTGATCGTCGGCGGCGCGCTCGGCAACGCCATCGACCGGGCCGCCTACGGGGCGGTGTTCGACTTCGTCCACCTCCATGCCGGCGGCTGGTCCTGGTACGTGTTCAACGTGGCGGACGCCGCGATCGTCGCCGGGGTGATCGGACTGATTCTCGACAGCCTGAGTCCAGCCGGGCGGGGTACGCCGCAAGGGGCCTCGCGCCCGTGATTCCCGCAACAGATCGGCCCTGCCCGCCCCAAGCCTCTGGTGCAATGCGGTCAAGGCGCCATACGATCGCCGGAAACCGGTCTCAGGCCGGGACCCGTCGGATCAGGCCGCGTCGCGGCCGTCCCCGCGCCGGACTCCCGGCCGGAACCCGTGAGGCAGCATGACCGGGCACCGCAGGCTTCGTCTCATCCTCCCCGCCGTTGCGGTCGCGCTGTCGCCGCTGCTGGCCTGCGGCGCGCAGGCCCAGGAGCGGGGCGAGTTCATGCGCGACGCGCTCTCCGGCATCGGCCTCCTGGAGAAGCGCCAGGACCCGATCGACTATCACGAGCGCCCGCCGCTGGTGATGCCGCCCAAGCTCGACGGCAAGGCCCTGCCCCAGCCCCGGGCCCGCTCCACCAGCACCGCCTGGCCGAAGGATCCCGAGATCGTCGAGCGCGAGCGCGCGGCGGCCGAGCGGCGCCGCCCGGTCGGCAACCAGGCCCGCGGCCGCTACGACGACAACAACGCCACGCTCTCGGTGGACGAGATCCGCGGCGGTCGCCGCGCCGGGGCGAACGTCACCACCGAGGCCGAGCGCAAGCCGGGCGACACCAACCGCGACGATAGCCTGCTCAGCCCGTTCGACCTGCTGAAGGGCAAGAGCGCCAATGCCGAGCCCTCCGATGTCGAGCCGGCCCGGGACGTGCTGACCGACCCGCCGACCGGCTACCGGCAATCCCCGAAGAAGCTGGCGCAGCCGCCGTCCCGGGACCCGATCAACAATGCCAGCCGCGAGCGCGAGGAGGCCGATCCCCGGGCCTATCAGCGCCAGCGCGCCCAGCAGTAACCATCCGGCTGTGGCGTCGTTGCAACGGCGCCCCGGCATGGCAACATGACATGTCTGTCCCTGTGCGGCTCTTGCCGGCCGGAGACGAGGACGGCCCCGATCCATCCGAGCGTCCCAGGCGGGCGTCGGCGGCGCCGGGGCCGGCAAAAGGAAAGCGGAATGCACCTGTTCAGGAAGGCGACGCCCACCCTCTTCCCGCCGCGTCCGGGCTCGCCGTATGGCGGCAGCGCCGGCCGGGGCGAGGCCGCGCCGTTCGGGCGCTCCGAGGCGGGCGGGCCCGAAGTCACGGCCTTCACCCTCGACAACGGCCTCGACGTGGTGGTCGTGCCCGATCACCGGGCTCCCGTGGCGACCCACATGATCTGGTATCGCAACGGCTCGGCCGATGATCCGTTGGGCCAGTCGGGCATCGCCCACTTCCTCGAGCACCTGATGTTCAAGGGCACCGAGAAGCACCCGGTGGGCGCCTTCTCCAAGGCGGTCTCGGGCCTCGGCGGCCAGGAGAACGCCTTCACCAGCTACGATTACACCGCCTATTTCCAGCGGGTCGCCCGGGACCATCTCGGCACCATGATGGCGTTCGAGGCCGACCGCATGAGCGGCCTCGTCCTCGACGATGCCGTGGTCGCGCCCGAGCGCGACGTGGTGCTGGAGGAGCGGCGCATGCGGGTCGAGACCGACCCCTCCGCCCAGCTCTCCGAGGCGATGGCCGCCTCGCTGTTCGTGCACCACCCCTACGGCATCCCGATCATCGGCTGGATGCACGAGATCGAGGGCCTGAACCGCGAGCACGCGCTGGCCTATTACAAGCGCTTCTACACCCCCGAGAACGCGATCCTAGTGGTGGCCGGCGACGTGACCCCGGACGAGGTCCGGCGCCTGGCCGACGAGACCTACGGCCGCGTCGCCCCCCAGGGCGCCCGCCCCGAGCGCCTGCGGGCCCGCGAGCCCGAGCCCAAGGCCCTGCGCCGGGTTGCGGTCGCCGACCCGAAGGTCGAGCAGCCGACCCTGCAGCGGCTCTACCTGACCCCGTCCTGCATCACCGCCCGCGACGGCGGCTGCCACGACCTCGAGCTGCTGGCCGAGGTGCTGGGCGGCGGCTCGACCTCCTACCTCTACCGCAAGCTGGTCATGGAGACCGGCCTCGCGGTGAATGCCGGCGCCTGGTACATGGGCTCGGCGATCGACGAGACCCGGTTCTCCGTCTACGCGGTGCCGGCCGAGGGCGTCTCCCTGGAGGCGCTGGAGGAGGCCGTGGACAAGATCCTGCGCCGCGCCCCCGCGGAGGCGCTCGGCGCCGAGGCGATCGAGCGCGCCAAGACCCGGCTCGTGGCCGAGACCGTCTACTCCTCCGACAGCCAGTCCTCGCTCGCCCGGATCTACGGTTCGGCGCTCGCGATCGGCGAGACCATCGAGGAGGTCCGCCGCTGGCCGACCGATATCGAGGCGGTCTCGCAGGAGCGCCTCAAGGCCGCCGCCGAGCGCTGGCTGACCCCGTCCCGCTCGGTCACCGGCTACCTGACCAAGGCTCAGGACCCCGACGCCCCGGTCGCGATGGCCGCGGAATAGGTTTTCGGGCGCGTCCCGGCGGGCGGTTTCACCCCCGCCGGGACCTGCATCAGGCCGCGAGACCACTCCGCCGCCGCCCGTGACGAGATAAGAAGAGGTTCCCATGAGCGTCGCCGAGAACTTGGTCGACACCGCCGCCCCCGCCAGCTCGCCCACGACGGCGCTGCCGGTGACGACCGCCGCCGGCATCGAGGCGTGGCACGTCGAATCCCCGGTCGTGCCGATGATCGCGCTGGCCTTCACCTTCGAGGGCGGCGCCGCCCAGGACCCGGCCGGCAAGGCCGGCTGCGCGCAGATGCTGGCCCGGCTCCTCGACGAGGGCGCCGGCGACCTGACCTCCGACGCCTTCCAGGAGCAGCTCGCCGCCCGGGCGATCGAGCTGTCCTTCCATGCCGGCCCCGACGCGATCGGCGGCTCGCTCAAGATGCTGGTCAAGCATGCCGACGAGGGCATCGCGCTCCTGGCCCTGGCGCTCGCCAAGCCGCGCCTCGATCCGGACGCGATCGAGCGCGTCCGCGGCCAGGTGATCGCCGGCCTGCGCTACCAGCAGAACGATCCGGGCGTGCTCGCCTCGCGCCGGTTCTTCAAGGAGGCCTTCGCCGGCCACGCCTATGCTCGGCCTTCCTCGGGCACGGTGGAGAGCGTCGCCACGATCACCCGGGATGACCTCCTGGCGATGCATGCCCGCATCATCGGGCGCGGCCGGGTGAAGGTCGCGGCGGTGGGGGCCATCGGGGCCGAGCAGCTCGCTGAGGGCCTGAACCGCGCCTTCGGCTCTCTGCCGGAGGCCGGAGCGCTCAAGGCGGTGCCGCGCACCGAGGTGCAGGATCTTGGCCGGCGCATCGTGGTCGATCTCGACGTGCCGCAATCGGTGATCCGCTTCGGTATGGCCGGCGTGCCCTGGCGCGACCCGGACTTCATCCCGGCCTACGTGCTCAACCACATCCTGGGCGGCGGCGCCTTCACGTCGCGCCTGTTCCAGGAGGTGCGCGAGAAGCGCGGGCTGGCCTACTCGGTCGGGACCTCGCTGGTCAGCCACCGCTCGGCCGCGATGACCTGGGGCTACACCGCCACCAAGAACGAGCGCGTCGGCGAGGCCCTGTCGGTGATCGGCGACGAGATCGGCCGGCTGATCGCCGACGGCCCGGACGACGACGAGCTGCAGAAGGCCAAGGACTACCTCACCGGCTCCTACGCGCTCGGCTTCGACACCTCGACCAAGATCGCCCATCAGCTGGTGCAGATCGCCTTCGAGGAGCTGGGCATGGACTACATCGCCCGCCGCAACGCCCTGGTCTCGGCCGTGACCCAGGCCGATATCCGCCGCGCCGCCGCCCGGACTTTTGCGGACGGCCGGATGCTGGTGGTCGCCGCCGGCCGTCCGGTTGGTCTCTGAGGCTCAGGCTGCCGCGGGGGCGAGCGGGGCGATCCGCTCGATCTCCGGCCCGAGGGTGCGCGTCAGCGTCTTCACCTCGTACTGGCGCTGGAGGTTGAGCCAGAATTCCGCGCTCGTGCCGAAATAGCGGCCGAGGCGCAGGGCCGTGTCGGTCGAGACCCCGATCTGCTCGGCGGCGATCCGCTCGATCCGGGTCCGCGGAACGCGGCAGGCCCGCGCCACCGTGCCGGCCGACAAGCCGAGGGGAATCAGGAAGGCCTCGCGCAGCACCTTGCCGGGATGCCGCGGCGGCAAGACGGTGTCGGTCTCGTACGCGATGGTCATGGGTTATCCTCCCAGGGCGAGCGGTATGGCAGTCTGGCCCCCTTACGCCCACTGCATTCCAGCCGTGCGCTCGCAACGCCGTCGCCCGAACCCCACGTGACGCGGATCGGAGCGGGACCCACACGGAAAACCATGCAGCTCACCGGCATCCATCACCTCACCGCGGTGACCGCTCGCGCGGCTGAGAACGTCGCATTCTACACTGGCACGCTCGGCCTGCGGCTGGTGAAGAAGACCGTGAACCAGGACGACGTGTCGGCCTATCACCTGTTCTACGCGGACGGGCTGGCGAGCCCGGGCAGCGACATCACCTTTTTCGACTGGCCGGCGCCGCGGGAGCGGCGTGGGTCGAACAGCATCACCCGCACCCATCTGCGCGTGCCTGGCGAGAGCGCGGTGGCGTGGTGGCATGCGCGCCTGCGCGAGGCCGGCACCGTCCTGGCCGAGCCCGCCCTCCGCGACGGCCGCCTCACCGTCGATTTCGAGGATCCCGAGGGTCAGCGCCTCGCCCTGGTCGACGACGGCGGCACCGGCCCGGAGCATCCCTGGGACGCCTCGCCGGTGCCGGCGGCCTACCAGATCCGGGGCCTGGGCCCGATCCGCCTGTCCGTGCCGGACCCGGCCCGCACCGCCGCCGTGCTGACCGATCTGCTCGGCATGCGCCGGGAGCGGAGCTTCGAGACCGGCGACGGCCCGGTCGCGGTCTACGCCATGGGGCCGGGCGGCCCGGCCGCCGAGATCCAGCTCCTGGCCGATGCCGCCGCGCCGGCGCAGCAGGGCGCGGGCGCGGTCCACCACGTCGCCTTCCGCATCCCCGACGCGGAGTACGAGGCGTGGGCCGACCGGCTGAAGGCGGCCCGGGTGCCGAGCAGCGGGCCGGTGGATCGCTATTACTTCCGCAGCCTGTATTTCCGCGAGCCCAACGGCATCCTGTTCGAGATCGCTACCGACGGCCCGGGCTTCACCGCCGACGAACCTCTGGAGAGCTTGGGGGCGCGCCTCGCCCTGCCGCCGTTCCTGGAGCCGCGCCGGGTCGAGATCGAGGCGGGGTTGAAGCCGCTCCGTCCGGTCGTTGCGGGTTAAAATATTCGAACGATTCCAGGCCATTCACTTCTTCCGCAGGTGTGATCCTGGCGCGCCTTGACGGGCGTGCTGCAACTGCGAAAGAAGCACCCGAGAAGAAGCACCCGATTTGGGTTTGACAGCCGGATCCCGGTGCGCGCGTGCGCGGGGTCCGACCCTGCCCCGCGGGACGGCGACGATCCGCCGAACCTCATGCGCCCCGAATCGCCGGGGGCATGGGCCGAGCATCAGAGGATTCGAGGACTGATCCGTCGATGAGCAAGTTCTACGAGGAGCGCGTTCTGTCGGTGCATCACTGGACCGAGAACCTGTTCTCGTTCCGCACCACGCGGGACCCGGCGTTCCGCTTCCGCAACGGCGAGTTCACCATGATCGGCCTCGAGGTCGAGGGGCGGCCACTGCTGCGCGCCTATTCGGTGGTCTCGGCCAATTACGAGGAGGAGCTCGAGTTCTTCTCGATCAAGGTCCAGGACGGCCCGCTGACCTCCAAGCTCCAGCACCTCAAGGTCGGCGACCCGATCATCGTCGGCAAGAAGCCCACCGGCACCCTGGTGCTCGACAACTTGCTGCCCGGCCGGAACCTCTACCTGCTCGGCACCGGCACGGGCCTGGCCCCGTTCCTGTCGATCATCAAGGACCCCGAGAGCTACGAGCGGTTCGAGAAGGTCGTGCTGGTCCATGGCTGCCGCCAGGTCCAGGAGCTGGCCTACGGCGAGACCATCACGGAGGCCCTGCCGAAGCACGAGTTCCTGGGCGAGATGATCTCGAACCAGCTGATCTACTATCCGACCGTGACCCGCGAGCCGTTCCGCAACCGCGGCCGGATCACCGACCTGATGGTCTCGGGCAAGCTCTTCTCCGATATCGGCCTGCCGGCCATGTCGGTGGAGAACGACCGCTTCATGCTCTGCGGCAGCCCCGACATGATCCGCGACACCCGCGAGCTGCTGAGCAGCGGCGGCTACGAGGAAGGTAACCACGGCGAGGCCGGCCATTACGTGATCGAGAAGGCCTTCGTCGAGAAGTAGTTGTTCTGGACTTTGCGTTCAGCCCGGTGCGGTCCGCCGCGCCGGGTTTTTTGTGTTCCTGCGACAGCATTCGTCTCCGCGCGCTCGCAATGACGGGTTCGGCACGAAAACGGCCCTCGGGATGGGATGCCGTTACCGCTCGCCCTGCGGCACCGCCGGCACGCCGTCCGCGAAGGGGCCGCCGCCGGCGCTGAACAGCTTCCGCAGGAAGCCGGGGGCGATCGCCGAGAGCGGGTTCACGCTCACGTCCGGGGAGGAGAGCTTGCCGGCGACGCGGAAATTGACCGCGAACAGGCCCTCATTGTGCCCGCCGCCCAGCAGCGGCCCGAGCAGCGGCAGCTGCGAGGCGACGTTGTTGAGCCCGTAGAGCGGCACGAAGGTGCCGTTCATGTCGGTGCGCTCCCGGCCGGTATCGAGCCAGCCCGACAGGGTGAAGCCCATCGCGGCGTTGGAGATCGCCGCGTCGCTGAAATCGACCCGGCTGCCGCTGCGCACGAAATTCGCCCGCATCCGGTCGAAGGTCACGTCGCCGGCCGCCCGGCCCGGGGCGATGCGGCGGCCGCGGGCCGATTCCGCCTCGGCCGGCTCCGGCCCCTGCGCCATGATGCTCGACAGGGCCGGCTCGTTGCGGAGCGAGAAGTCGCGGATCTGGACCACGCCGGATTGCGGGCCGTCATTGAGGCCGATCCCGGCGGTCAGGCGGCCACCATACATCCGCCGGTAGACGTCGACGAAGCGCAGCGTCGCGCCGGCATCGGACGATTCCACGGAAAGCATCGGCACGCCGCGCTCGCCCCTTGTGACCGTGGCGGCGAACGGCGCCGCGCGGAAGCGCCCGGTGATGTTGGCCGCCCGCAGGGTCCGGCCGTGCAGCGACAGCCGCAGGTTGGCGTTGGTCAGGGCTTCGTCGTTGAAGCCCGCCACGATCGGCACCTGGATGTCGGCGTCGATATCCTTCGGGTTGGGATCCCTGGTCTCCTTGCCGCCCTTGGCGTCCGGGCCGCCCAGCGACTTGAGGAACGGCCGGGCATCGACCACCGCGCCGCGCACCACGACCTTGTAGCCGCTGCCGGTGCGGTCGAGGCTCACCCGCATGTCGTCGCCCGGCGACAGCTTGACGCTCGTCAGGTCGGCGCGCTCGAGGCCGCCCTCGGGGCTGATGGTGAGGCTGCCGCGGGCGGCGGCCGGGGCGGCGTCGAGGGCGAAGTCGCGCAGCTCATAGGTCTGGCCGCCATCCACCAGCGTGAAGCTGACGCGGCCCGGCTTGCCCGCCAGCTTGGTCAGCCCGGGCACCAGCCCGTCGATGCCGGCCTTGGCGAGATCCGCCTCGACCCGGATCGGCGGCTTGCCGGAGCCCGGCCGGCCGATCGGCACGACGGCGCGGACCGGAATCGTCCCCGAGAGCTGCGGCGCGGTCGGCAGGCCCTTCTTGCCGCGCAAGGCATCGTCGAGGGCGAGGTTGACCACCGCCTCGCCGGGCTGGCCGACCTTGGGCTGGCGCAGGTCCACCGAGATCGGCGCACCCGCGACCCGGCCGTCGCCCTTCAGCGTGAAGGCGCCGCGGTCGTACAGCAGGGAGAACTTGCCCGATTCCAGGCGGTCCTTGCCCATCACCTTGTCGACCGAGAGGTCGGAGAGCGTTCCCGACAGGGTCACGGGCAGGTTCGGCAGGTCGGGCACGTGCTTGAGGTCGAGGGGGAAGTCGACCCGCAGGTCGGCGCCGCCCTTGATCGTGGCCGGGTCCAGGTCGACGCTCATCAGGCTCTTGAACAGCTTCGCCTGGAGCACGGAGGCCATGCCGTCCGCGCCGCCGGAGAGCCGCATGCCGATCTGCGCCACCACCCGGTCCGGGGTGATCTGCGGGATCACGAAGCTGCCGTCCGAGATCGCCAGCCCGCGCCCGTCCGGGCCGCGGACCTCGGCCGTCACATTGCGCACGGTGGTCGAGCGCCCGGTGATGGTCCCGGAGACGTTGCCCTTGACCACCGGCGGCGCGTCCGCAGTGACGTCCAGCGCCGCGTCCGAGACCCGGAAATCGATATGCACCGCGTCGTCGGGGGCGGGCTCGCCCTTGGTCGCGGCAGCCAGCACCGTCCCGGACATCTTCACGCGGATGTCGACGGAATCGATCCGGCCCCGGCGCAACTGGTCCACCAGGTAGGTGCGGGCCGGCGGCGCGATATGCTCCGGCCACAGGCGCAGCCCGGTCCGGACCTCGCCGTCATGGCCGAGGATGCGGAGGGTCAGGCCGCCCTCGTCGGCGGTCGTGCCGATCGTGCCGGTGATCACCCCCTGCACGCCCGGCGCCGAGACGTTGAGCGCGTCGATGGCGATGCCGCCGTCGCGGCCGGTGAGCTGCGCGTCCAGCGCGTCGATCTTCACCGGCGCGTCCTGGGCGGTCGCCCCCCGCAGGGTCGCGTCGCGGCCCGACAGCGTCGCGGTCCAGGCCGTGGCGGCGTCCGGCGGGCTTCCCGTCCAGGCCCCGGTCAGGTGCACCGCGTTGCCGGCGCCCCGGTAATCCAGCCCGGTGAGCGACATGACCCGGCCGGCCTCGTCCCAGTTCAGGGTGGCGTCCAGGCTCTCGACCGTGACCGGGTTGAAGTCCTTTTCCTCGATCAGGAAGGTGCCGTCGCCGGTATGGACCTTGGCGCTCATGGTCTTGATGCGCCCGGCCGCCAGGCTCACATCGGCCCGGGCCGAGAGCTTGAGGTCGGTGGTCAGCGGCAGGCCCGACTGGCCCGAGAGCAGCAGCAGGTCGGGCACCGGCAAATCGTCCAGGGTGATCACGCCCGAGCGCGCGTGTTCTGTGCCCTCTTGCCCCTCCCCGCCCTCCCGCAGGGAGCCTCCGAAGCGCCACTCGCCGTGCGGTCCGTCGAGCCGCAACTCGAAGTTGCGGGTTCCGTTCACCGGATCGCGCCCGAACAACCCGTTGACCCGGGCGAACACCGCCCGCTCGCGGCCGTCATCGTCGATCAGCCGCAGGCGCGCATCGGTGAGGCGGGCGCGGTCGAGGGCGCCGACGATGCCGCTGGAATCGAGCACCACGCCGAAGATCGACGCCACGGTCGCCGAGAGCGGCGAGACCTTGCCCCGGGCGTCGTCCACGCTCGGCAGTGTGTGCGGCTCGATATCGACCGGGTGGTTGGCCTCGGAGGCCGCGAACGCGATCGAGCCGTCCCGGTGCACCAGGGCGGTGGTCTGGGTCTCGCGGAACTCGATCGAGCGCGGCTGCAGGTTGAGATGCAGGAGCCCCCAGGGATCGAGGCTGACCACGGCGAGCGGCGCCCGCACCACCAGGTCGCCCTGCGGGTTGCGGATGTCGAGGCCGGAGAAGCGCAGGCTCAGGGCGTTCTCGCGGTCGAGCTCGAGGCTGCTGCCGCGGATCGCGATGCTCCAGCCCGGCCCGATCCGCTCGGCCACGGCGGCCGCGACCCGGCGCGACAGGGCGTCGATCTGCAGCGGGCCGTTCGACAGACGCAGCACCGCCAGCCCGATCCCGCTGCCGACGAGCAGCACCAGGGTCAGCGCGCCAACGAGGCAGAACCCGCCCCAGCGTCGTGCCCTCCCCCGAGGCTTGCCTGCCAAGGTCGTCTCGTCCGCCATCGGGACCCTTGTTCCGGGTGCTTCGCGCGCGGAACTCCGCGGCCGGTGGATCGAAGTGCGGCCGCGCTTTACAGCGGGCTTGACTCCGAGTTCTGGTCGGGCGGCGCGGCGCAACCTCATGGAGCTGCCGTGCACGGCGGGACTGCACACCATCAATCGGCCGAAAGGAAGGCACGATGCCATTGTCAGAGGGCGATCCGGCCCCCGATTTCGACCTCCCCGCCTCGGGCGGAGGACGGGTCGCGCTGTCCGCGCTCAAAGGTCACAAGATCGTGCTCTACTTCTACCCGAAGGACGACACGAGCGGCTGCACCCTGGAGGCGCAAGACTTCAACGGATTGCTGCAGGCCTTCGCGGAGGCCGACGCGACAGTGATCGGCCTGTCGCCGGATCCGGTGAAGAGCCACGACAAGTTCTGCGGCAAGTACGGCCTCGCCTTCCCGCTCGCCTCCGACGAGGACAAGGGCGTGCTGGAGGCCTACGGGGTCTGGGTCGAGAAGAGCATGTACGGGCGCACATACATGGGCGTGGAGCGCACCACCGTGCTCGTCGATCGCGCGGGGCGCATCGCGAAGATCTGGCCGAAGGTGAAGGTGCCCGGGCATGCCGAGGCGGTGCTGGAGGCCGTCCGGGCGCTGTCCTGACCGGGCGCGGCGCGACGGATCCTTAACCCTAAGCGGGTCTGAATGGCGGCTCCCACGGGGCCGTCTTGATGCATCGCCCGCCGCTTCCGAAAATCCTCGCTGCCGGCTTCGCCCTCGCCCTGATCTGGGCGCTCGGCGCCTCCTACCTGATCGTGTTCCACGACGACGTGCTGGCCGGCTTCGTCGCCCGCCAGGGGGCGATGCGGGACGCCTACGAGGCCCGTCTCGCCGAGCTGCAGGACCGGCTCGACCGGGCGGGCCGCGATCGGGCCGGGGCCGAGACGAGCCTGGCCGAGCGGGTCGCGGCGGCGCTGGAGCGCCAGGCCGAGCTGGAGCGGCGCCAGGCGGCCCTGGCCACCCTCGGCGCTCAGGTCTCCGATCCGCTCACCACCGGCGCGCTGCCGCGTCTGGATGCGGACCCGGACGGGTTCAGCCTGCGCCCGCCCGAGGCGGGCTTCCAGCCGGATCAGACCG
>QGQJ01000402.1:0-18402 GCA_003206725.1 Blastomyces emzantsi | reverse complement strand
TATATATATATATATATGCATACGCGCATGGTGCAATTTACTTGGTCGGGAACATGCATCAGTTTCCTCGAAAGATAATGTTGGCTAACCTCTTATGTTTATAATATTGAAACAAGCCAATGAACATGCCCAAGAAAAACTATGGCGGCCAAATCATTAACCGCCTCTTTGTGGGTGTGTTGTCTAAATACTACCAACAGGTGGGTATCGATTACAGCTGTTTGGCCTTGTTGCCGCTCTCTTTGTCCCCAAAGGTCGAACAATTCTCCAGTCGTCTGTAAACAAATGCACACCTAACAATCTAGGTGACCCCAAAGCCGTTGGTATTCGTTTTGATTGGATCTCGCGGCCCGGAAACTTAAATCTTCAACAGGATGTACAGTACGGAGTACATGCACCTAGGTGCAGATTATCGATTCCTCATACTCGAGTGGTCTCTTTATTCGGGCCATGAAACACTTGTCTAAAACATTGAAAAAAAAAATGAAAAAATAAAAAAATCAATTCCAATACCACGCATTTCATGCAGCGGAGATGCAGTGGAATGTATGTTTTGGTGTATCATGAAACATCGCCGCCCTTACAGGCTCAATGAGGCCTCCAGATCCAGCCACCTCCCTTGCCTCAGTGGGTCAATCCTTTTCAGCTCGCATACCCATCCAGAAATCCGCTGTTTCATTTCCGTCGACATACCCCTCTCGACGCGAGAAATAATTGCGCCACAGTTAATGAGAGCCTGATAAATCCACTTGCAGTCTTCCTCTCCGTCCAACATCTCGGTAATAGCCTCAACCTCGTTCTCAAGGTATTCTAATCGCTCAGCATCCGTAAGATTTGGTGCCATGGTTCCCGAAGCCACCGGTGGGTCAAAAATGCACATCAGATTCTGGTGATAGAACCATAGCGACTGGTCATACGGATCGATTAAAGCCCGATGGATCAATTTCAGCTCTAAGTGCCTCAGGAAGGGTTGAGTGATATCCCGCGTTAATAATCGAACGCAATCCAATGAATGGATATACTCGGCTCGTTAAATGAGTAGATTGGCTTACCATTGTCCAACATCTTCTGTCTCTCCTCCCCGCTAGCCGCCTGTTCATCCAACAGCCGCAAAATAAGTTGCGTTCGATTATGCCAGGCGGAGAAATTGGATAGATTAGTACCAATCATCTTGGTTGTGTAGTCGAGTTCAGCCTTTGCCATGCTTTTCGGTGCCGATGTTCCGTCACTTTTACCTTCTTTTGCATCATCGTTGTTGGAAGCTAGTTCTTCGAGTGCCGATATGACTTGTCTACGGTATCCCCAACCGTGGAAGTTCCTATTATCAAGGCTGAGCATTTTGCCCACGAGCGCAAGTTCCTCTTGCCAGAAATTACGTGACACAGAAGCCGGAAGCAGGAGGGTGGTTTGCTCTAGATCCCAGAGGCGGTGATTCCAGATCCAGTAGCACTTGGGATACCCCCGGAGAAGGGGGAACAGAAATTGAAGATCGGATTTGATAATGTTGATGATTTGGTCATCGCTATTTCCTCCATCTGTAGAAGACGTAGCCATAGAAAACTGGTGCTGCAATATTAGGCGCCGCGTATTCCATATCGTATAATATTCCGGGTTCTTAGTGAGCAGTTCTGAAGTTTTGTTCAAGGCCTCTGTGCTGAAATCACGTTCTGATCTCTAGTCGACAGTATCAGTATGTTTGGTTTGTAGAGCAGGGTCCATTTATATGCATTGTCTTCCGTATTTACAACTAAATGGGGCGTTTTACCTGTGAATTCACGATCCGGACAAGTTCATTATATGCCTGTATCTTCTGGAGTTCTTTCTGCCGTGCTTCTTCCGTCCTCTGTCTGGAAGTGTCATAACGTGGGACTCCATGCTAGTCAACAACCATTTCGAAGTTAGCGAGAAGACCCGAGGTGAGGAAATTAGGAAAACCCTACGCTTGCCATAATAAATATATAAATTTAATATTCGGTATATTCTGTATATATTAACCCTGCATACTATATACTATCGGGAAGAGGATAAGGATATAGATCAAATGCAACGGTGAAAAGCGAGAGGAAAGGCGGCGGCGTTCCTTATCGGCGAGCCGCAACCCGCTATCAGCACGTGACCAACCTCCGCGACGACTTCCTGATCATTATTTATCTAGTTTCAACTTCACGTCAACCCCAAACAAACAAAACACAACATAAAATATTCCAGGAACTAACCAGGGACAGGGCAAATACCACGCGGTAATAAGCAGCTACAATGGAGGATGAAGCACAAGAAGCCAGGCTGGGAAGACAGACGGCAGAAGGGGCGTCACCCCGTTGGCAGCTGGATCAACCTCATTCTACTTCTAGCTCAGGCTTACGCTGTACCGGCCAACTAATTCCACAGACATACTACTAACGAGCATTGTTAGCTACAGGAAACGATCACATCATCTTTAATGCTGTACATATTGTCTTTCTTTGTCGCCATCGCTGCTTTTATTATCAATCATATCGCGTTTCACGTGGTGATTTGATGGTGGAGCTAGCCGTCGCCCCCCTGCCTGGGCGGCAGCAATGATCTCGAGATGCCAGTCACTAGAAGAGTTACGTTCTAGCAGGAATGGCGACAGTCTCTCCTTAATTCTCGTTCCCTATTCTCCTGTTGGACAGACAATCTCTGGACCAGCCTCCACAGCGTCTTCTCCTGAAGCTGAGTCGTTGGATTCGTCGTCTCCCACTTCGTCTCAGTTTAATGCAGATTCCTCTCCTTCTCCCACCCCAGACTCAATTACCAGTCCTGGATCCAGCCGCAATATCACCAGCCCCTTAAGTGATAGCTACTTCAGCCCACGGAAGAAACTAGATGGTGTCGAGGTAGATCACAGTCCAGTACGCTCCGGCCTACTCAACGCACTTGAAAGAAGGCGGAGTTTGATCAGAAGTCCATCACCAGTTACCCGCAAGAGGTTCTTGTCTCCAGACAGATTTATCCCAGCTCGTGAGCCGTATGCTACAGATGTTCCTGCATTCCGCTTAAGCAAAAATCCGCGTTTGCTTTCTCCAGGAGAGAAACTGCTACGGCAACGAGACCCTAGAGCAGACCCTTTTGCTCCATACCAGCCAAGGAGACGTGTTGGTCTCTCTAGGTCAAGTCGATCATCGGACCATAGAGATACTCCTCATTACCTACCGCGGCATGTTAGTGACACGTCAGTTTACGCAAGGAATCACAGGCCAGCTGGCCGCGGAAACCAGCGCCAGATCAGCGCCGGGGCAGTTTGGAACGTGGGCGGGACAGCCGCTGCAACCGGAAGCGCACCTATAGGTGTCCACGATGGCCGCGGAGGGCTTATTTCAACCGGGACAAATGCCCCGATGTATATTGCAAACTTTCTGGACAAGGACACGCATATTCAGCACCTCAAACGTCACGAATCTCGCCTTGCAACCGCTTTAGATATCGACCAGGCAAATAAGGTCCTGAACTTTGGTGACCCTTCTCTGTTTATGGATCCAGGATATCTCACAGAAGCCGCTCAACTTGGGAAGTACTCTCCATATGTGTGGAAACAGAGTAGCTGGATAAGAGCAAATAGTGATACATGTGAGTATTGTGTGCCTCTGTTTCCACAATATTCTCCCGGCATCCCGGTATCCCTGTTTTTCTTCTTTTCTTTCTTTTCTTTCCTCCCCTCTTTATTATTATTATTACTATTATTATTATTATTAGTTTCCCTTAATTGCTCATGTTTACTGATTATATGTATCTCTTGGATAACCTGTCGCATCATTCCCATTTCCTTTTTATATCTCGCGTTACCCCGAAAAAAATTATGAAATATTGTATCTCGGGAGACGCAAGCAAATTCACTCTCACTAACTCGACAATAATAGTAGTGCAAGCGAAAAGTACGACCAAACCAGCGCGATCTGCAGTTCCATCGACTCCTTTCCGAGTTCTCGATGCTCCTCTTTTGCGTGATGATTTCTACTGTTCTACCCTTGCGTATTCGTATACTGCTCGCATGCTGGCTGTTGGACTGAGTAGCCGTGTGTACCTTTGGTCAGAGCTTCTCGGCGTGCAATACCCACCATTGGCGCCTCATCTTTCCTCAAACTATGTGACCTCTCTTTCTTTTTCTTCACCTCAAGGAGGTAAAAGCATTTTGGCTATTGGCCGACACGGTGGTCAAATTTCGCTTTGGAGCACTTTTGATACTGATGTTCGATTTGAATTTTACCAACCTACTTCTGTTTCCTGCGTCTCATTTAAACAAGTCACTACCAAAAGACATTCAACCCGGTTTCAAGGATTGGTTGATACTGAGGATTTGGTTGTTGGAGACGATGCAGGTAACGTGTGGTATTATTCTGTAGAATGGCCAGATCCGAAATCAAGAGAACGACATGGGTGGAACGGAGCGGCAACGTTGATTGCAAAGATCTCTGCGCACACCCAGCAAATATGCGGCATGGTGTGGTCCCCCGATGGCAAATATCTCGCAACCGGAGGCAATGATAACGCTTGCCTTTTGTTTGACATTCCGGATATTCTAGGCAAGGGTGACGCGAGTGGGCAATTCAAATCCTCTGTGGAGGCGACAAATCCACCAGCATCACCCCAAACCCGTGGTAGTCTTTCCCGTTTCCCATATCATCCGAATATAAATCGTATCTTCGACTGGGGTCGGCTCAATCAGTTTTCCATACCCCAAACACTGAGTAGTGCGCCTGCATCTGGAGTTGCACAGGATTCCGCCCCAAGACAATCTGGACTTTCAAGATCTAGGCAGAATCAGACTATTTTTGTACCAGCCAACCGACAGAAATACAAATTTCATCACTCTGCCGCGGTGAAGGCAATCGCCTTTGCGCCTTGGCAGCCATCACTTTTGGCCACTGGGGGTGGGTCAAATGATCGTTGCATCCATTTCTTCCATACAGGATCGGGTGCCTGTGTCGCCACGATCAACGTCCATGCTCAGGTGACAAGCCTCATTTGGAGCAAGACGCGCCGAGAGATCGCAGCCACGTTCGGATATGCGCAACCGGAACACCCGTTCCGTGTAGCCGTTTTTGCATGGCCCAGTTGTCAGGAAGTGGTAGCTATCCCCTGGGGCCCAACTCCTGATGCTGGAGCTAGTAGCGGCGACTCTGACAACTCGCATGATTGTGGTCGTGCCTTGTGGGCGATCAGCTATCCTGGAGGTCCCAATGATACGGCCCACACGGGTGCGGATGAACGTGTACCTTCAACCGCATCGTCGAGCTCTACAGTTATAGCAGCACCGCAAATCCCTGCGACGGGAAATGGTTCTAACCGATCTAATTCGCCTGGCTCTTCCGTAAATACTACTTCTACAATAGCCGCTAGCAGCCCTATAACAAGACCACGGGTCGCGTATCGGGAAGGGGGTACGTGGTGGTCACGCACTGCAGAGGAGGGATGCATCATAGTCGCCTCTAGCGACGAGTGCGTCAAGTTTCACGAGGTCTGGAGTGGGTCACGGAAGAGTACGGCCGGAGCCATTGGTCAGTTGGGTGGGAGCCCTATATTGGAGAGTTTGGAGGGGATTGACCCGGAAGGAAGCGAGGTTATTAGATAAATATCCCATAGCGCTTTTTGTGTGTTTCCCTAGACGGCGGGGTCGCTGTGAAGTCGTACCTATATCTTCCGCTCACTTTTTCTTCCTTGAATTCCTAGGATTTGAACGTGTCTTGTTAGGTTGGGTTGGGCTCTGTTTTAGCCATTCCTAGATTCAGTGTTCTTGGGTGTACTTATTATTTTCTACATTATTAGTTTGGATTCTCTGTAGTTAATGGCTCCGGTATAGCTAGTTATGGAATCAATGTTATTCTTATCAATTTTCAGGTCGTTTTCATTGTCCTCCATTTTGTCTAGTAGTCAGCAACCGGTGAGAATTCAGAGTGAGGATGAAAATAAATATATACAATCTTTTCCGAATTAGACTGAACAACCTAGTTTTAGACATTGTGAAGAGGAGTTGGATGGAAACAGGCCATTATCAGATTTAGATTAATATTTATATCGAGAATATACGAGTGAAATCTCATATCCTGAGCGGCCAAACAGAATACTAAAGGAACCAAAGACCAGTTACAAACATGCAGAGCGCGAGCCAGTTAACTGCCGGCAAAACTTGAACTGAGAACCAAATTTTAATGTACCATTGTTTATCGAAAACCCAAAGAAATGAAAAAAGATTTGCAGAATGAATAGAAAACAAATGGGTGAGGTAACAGCGGGAAATAAACAGGGGCAAACAACCTCTATGCATCTATCTCCGCGATTTTCCCTGTTTTAACTTCCCCTTTTTCGACGACGATGAAGGAGGAGGAGCAAGATCAATAGACTCATCCTCCTCAGAACCTGCAATAAAGTCCGCCATGCTACTCCCTTCATCCTCCCCATCCTCATCTTCGTCCTCATCCTCATCATCTTCCTCACCGGCACCCTCTCCGTCCTCGGATTCCTCTGCCTCATCGTCAAATAACTCTACCTCCTCGTCCTCACTCTCTTCCTCTTCACCATCCTCCTCCTCATCATCGGATGCCACTCCGTTAATAGCTAAGGGCATGTCCTCATCATCCTCTTCCTCTCCATCGCTGAGATCCGCACCGAGTACGCTTCGTTTCGCAGCCACACCACCAGCAGCAGTAGTGCCTTCAATGCGTCTGAGTCCATCTCTATCTTCATCCTCACCATCCGCCAAATCCTCCTCGCCTTCAACATAAATAACGTCATCCTCATCATCTTCCTCGGAACCCACCGTACCGGCGCCACGGCCACGACCACCAAGACCCGCAGCTCGCTGCAGATTCTGCCTAAGACCTAGCTGCGCATCAAGCATATCTAGCTTCCCCTTCAACAACAGAAGAGACGGCAAACTCGCCGACCGCTGATCCATCACCTTAAACAGCGCGGTAATCTTGCGCAGTACCTGCGGTCTCCCTGCAATCGAGCCGCCGTGCGCAATGCACGTCCACTGCACCCAGACGAGCAGGTGGCCGTAACGACCAGGGCGGCTGGAGAGGCGCTCAGCGAGCTTCTGGAGCAGAGTGGCAGCGAGCGACGAATCCATGCGCTGGATCGTGGCGCGGACGATGTTCATATCTGTAGTGTGGAAGCAGGATTCGAGAAGGGGATTGTCGTTTGTCTTGAGGGCTTGGGAGAGGACGGTGGAGAGAGAGAGACCGGCGGGGAGCTGGAGAGCGGTGTTGGGCTTGTTGTTTGTAGAGGTAAGGGCGCGGGCGTGGGCGTCTGTGTCTGCGTTTGCGTCGTCGAGCTCTGCTTCGACGTCGATGGGTTCGGCGGCGTGGGCGCGGACAAGTTCGCCAAAGGAGGGTTCACCGCCTTCTTCTGCGTCGGCGTCCACCATGTCGATGTCTTCCTGTTGTTCATGTGTTGTTGTGGGCTCTGACGCATGTTTGGGCTTTTCCTTTTTCCCCTCTATTTCCTCCTCTTCATCCTCTTCATCAGAGGCTTCTTCCTCATCATCACTGGGGATTGGAAAGTGGTCTTTTTGTTTCTCGCCCTCCTCTTCCATGGGGATTCCTTCTGCTGCCCCGCCTTGTTCCACAATTGCATGGGACTCATCCACTTGAGTCCTGCCAACATTCTTGACTCCATTCATCATTGCGGATCCAAGCATGGATGCGGACTTGCCGCGCACGATTTCCTTCTCCCCCTGGAACATGAGTTCTTCTGTATCCTCGTCTTGCCAACGTATCCTTTCAAACACCAGGTTAACACCGCCTTCAGCCCATGCAACGACCAGATCAGGCCCCTGGACGCTAACCGAAGTGACAGGTACCACTGTTCGAGATTTATCAGGTCTGACAATCTTAATTATTGCTTCCGCACGGCGTGTCATTGTTTTTCCTCGCGGCTTCAGACTGTGTGCGGAACCGGCGGACTGGAGTTGGTGAAAGGGTTTAGAAAACAATTCGATGACACCATTCTGCGTCATCACAGCAAGAAGCTGTCTTTGCAATTGATCCGACCTTGTAGATTCCTTG
Source organism: Blastomyces emzantsi (assembly GCA_003206725.1). NCBI lineage: Eukaryota > Fungi > Ascomycota > Eurotiomycetes > Onygenales > Ajellomycetaceae > Blastomyces > Blastomyces emzantsi. Next base: position 10,378 of record QGQJ01000402.1, on the reverse strand, counting down.
CTATTTTTACCCTGGCCGCCCTTCTGAGGGGCTGAATAGAACGCCAAGTGATTTATGTCACTCTCAGCCACTAGAGTATTTGCGATTTTTTTCTTCTGGATATCAAAAATGTTGATGTAACGGTCAGAATCGGAAGCAAGGAATTGTTCTGAGAGATTTCCCAGGTCAGTGGAAGACGGTATTAGTGTATGGATGGAATTTTTCATGGCACTGAACGAAACCACACCATCGATGCCTTCATGTTCAAGGCCTATTAGATACGGTGTTTGTGAAGCACATAGGACTGGCGGATTGGATGGGACAGGCCGCGCGAGCGCAGAGACAGAAGCTGACGGCAGAGAAATGACCCTAAAGAAACATACGTTATTAGAATTATTTTTTTTTTTTTTCCCTTTTCTTTTCTTTTTTTTTTTTTTGCCAGCAGAACGTGACGAACAGAAATTGAAATTGAAAGAAATCATAGCATACCGTATACTCCGACCAGCTTTTAGATCCCACTGCACAAGCTTCCCGTCACCACCAATACTCCACCCTTCAGCCGCGGGGTTGTTCACCGTGAACTTAAAATCCCTTATACCCTTTTCATGTCCGCCCGAAAGAGTTCCAACGATCCTATCTTCAAAGGGCGAGTACATTCGAATATCAGACGAACTTGTACCAAACGCAATAGCCACATTGCTCACATTATCGCCATCAGCATTGACAATGCCATTTACCCCAGATGAGCTGCGCTTGCGTTTCTTCTTCGTATGTTGATCGCGATCTCTGCCTTGATGAGGATCACCATAGTACCCCCAATCCAGCGAAGTGATGGCTTCCCTTGGATTCACGGCATGCTCGCAATGTAGACGGCCAGAACCTATCTCATGGACACGGAGGTGCTGCGAGTCAAGACCCTGGATGACAGATGCGAAAAGCGCCAGTTGATACTCGGATGGGGAGAATGCGGAGCGGAGGATGGAAGATTTATTTGCAGAGAGGGGTGAGGGGGATGCTGATGGAGCCGCGGCTGAGGAGATATTCGACACGGGGCCTCTTGAGCCCTTTTTGGTCCCCATGGTTTTTATATCAGATATGTCGAGGGGGGATGCGGAAAGGGATTGAAGGAGGGCGGAGAGGGAGAGGAGAGCAGTGGAATGCGCAGGTTCTGCAAATGGTGAACAGATGCCAATTTTGTCGGGAGCTGTATCGGGGTTATACAGCGGAGTGGGTAGGATGTTTGAAGTCCGATTGCCTGGCAAAACTATGTCTCTCTCTCTTCTCTCTCTCTATCTTTATATTTCTCTCTCTCCCGAGGTCAACACATGTACTGCCCGCGTTCAGATGTTTTGCTTGTGTGAAAAAAAGTTGATGCTGAAAAATATCGCGCTTGGTCGGATCGAGGTTAGCGCCGAGTAAAATCTTAAAGCTGCCCCCAGAACGGACTAGATCAGATTAGTCAGAATGCCGCCAGGGGCAGAAAGGTTATTCCGAGGCCGAGATCCAGCGACAGCCGAACAATACTCTAACAAACCATAACATAACGGATTAACTACCATGTACATTTGTCTCAACAACGTTGTGCTCATTAATGACTGGGAAGGCTGGGCTGTGCCTTTGAATTAGCTGATACCAAGCTTGTTGGACGCTGTTGGGACCTTTATCTAATACATGCTCAAAACTAAACGTCTATGCAATATACCTAACCTAGGGAGTTAGATCCATCAACGTCGTGGATCTCCCAACCAGGACCCGTGGTAGGACGCCAATAGCTAACATATCTAACTATTGACAAGAAATCAGCAAATTTATCGACTGCTATTCTTCGCATCCGATATTTATTGAAATATTATTTCGAATTTTCCGCCTGCCAAAGAGACTCATTCCCACCACTGGAAATATAAGAGCTCGCCCAGACGAGATATGGCATTTCCCGCACCCCATATCGTTGAACCCATACATCCACATACACATACAGCCATTCTCCTACACGGGCGTGCTAGCAACGGCCCCGAATTTGCGGAAGAGCTTTTCGACACTAAATCCTCCACAAAGGAGAGTCTCGCAGCTCAATTCCCTGGATATCGATGGGTGTTCCCCACCTCCCGAGATCGAGGGAGTTCCGTTTTCCAAGAAGAATTGACAGCTTGGTTTGACGTGCGATCGTTGACAAATCTCTGTGATGAGGAATACCAAGGTATCCAGGTTGATGGTCTGCGAGAGTCCACGCTCTATGTCCTGGATATCTTGAGAGGGGAACTTGATCTTCTCGATGGGAAATCTGAAAATGTCATTATTGGCGGAGTGAGTCAGGGCACGGCGACTTCGCTATGGGCATTGCTATGTTCACCTGGCTATGTCAATGGGAATATCGGAGCTTTTTTTGGAATGTGTGGCTGGCTTCCATTCGCGAACAAGATCGAAGGACTGCTGCAAAGAGTTCCACCTGAAGACGTCACTGGCGGTGGAATGAAAGTGGGATCTATGGTCCCGAAATTTCTTCTCGATATCATTGGATGTGAGGGAACTCAAGCCATCAACACAGCCAGCGTGGAAAGAATGTTGTCTACGCCTATTCTATTATTGCACGGAATAGACGATGCGTTGATTGATGTTGAACTAGGTCGACAGGCACATCGAAACCTAACCGAAATCGGCCTGCATGTGGATTGGGTCGAATACTCTGGAGCGGAGAATGAAGGACACTGGATAAGGGAACCGGAAGGCATTGATGCTATTGTTTCCTTTATGGAAGCTTCTTTTTCTTCGCGAATGAAAAGAGGAGAAGGATAAGCGAGTGGAAGCTAAGCAGGAGTCACACCCTGACCATTTCCCGTTTCCTATAGTTATATGCCAGGTGGGCAGGTAAATGATAACTCTCCCAGTGTCCTCATCTTTCACTATTTCAGGCGGCCACCCTATCCGCGCAACCACAAGCTCTTGCTCATACCACCTGCCACCAACGTCCATATCAATCCCCTGATATCTTAAGAACATGTTTCTAAAAAGCTAAATTATCTTTGGCTTTTCTGTCGCTCAACAGCATGTTGCCTTCATTCCCTCCTCACTGAGAAATCAAATGAATAGAGGCGGCAAAACGTCCCGTTGTCTGACATGATTGTGGATGCTTCAGAAGCCATTAGTTTCGAGGTTTCGAACCGCAAAAAGGATGATAATGTATCATCTAGGTCGTAAAATTTCATTCATTCAGGATTCATTGAATGAGTGAATAAATAAAGAGAAAAACAAATAGAGCGTCAACCACCATTTCAAATTTGCGTTCTATGTGAAAAGACACCGCGAGAACGCTCCCCGATAAGCCAATGGTTGATAAAAAGTTTTACAGAGCCCAGAGGAACGAGTCAGTAAACCTCCGGCGTATTATAAAACACAAGGTGCAGCGTAAAGCAGTCCAAGGGTAAAATTTATCCTTTTTGCCCGGACAAGAGAATATAAGAGGAGGTTTCAAGGAAATTGGAACCATCATCATTACAACTCACCCCACCCCATCCCACGGGCCAGGAAACCTGACGCTGGGGGAGGAGGAGGAGGAGGAGGAGGCCTCAAACACACAAATGCAGAGAGTCCAAGAATAATCTCATAGGATAATAATTCCTCTGCGCAGACACACGCACACATTGCTCAGGAGGTTCCTTCGGGGGTAGGTATGCTGGGCCCTCCTTGCATTTGGTGATGTAATCAAACCCCCTTCGACCTAGATTCAGATTGCAGCGTGGCAGCCACGCTGAGATGGAGGCATTGCAGTATGCATGATTGGTGCTATTGCTGGGTTTTATCTCTTTCTTTGTTATCTACTTTCAGTTTGATCGACCGTGGAATGACTAAATGTGTGGGTGTGGTGGGTGCAAGTGTGGGTGTATGCGTAAGTGCAAGTGTAACTACCCTATGGTATCATTGCAAGGGGTTGTCTGTGTCTGAAAGAAAAGATACACACACAGAGGAAGAAGAAGAAAAAATGAGGAGAGATGAACAAAAAATTGTTCATCCCTGATAGAGCGGAATGTGATCTTTAGTGTTGGAAATCAGGTTCCACTACCCGAGGACTGAGTATATTTGACCTCTCAGGTTCTTATCACAATTTTGGGAATGGGTTGATGTATATATATATCGGCCTCTCTGCTCCCAATGATACAGTGTTTTTGCAGCTGTGATTCAGGCTGGGACGTATTCAAGAAGGTCTGCTTTGTTTCAAGCGGAGGATGAATGAAAGATGAAGCAACAGGCACAGGCGGGCGGGAACAGAGCGGAAGAAGCGCTGCAGGAGGACGCTATTCCAAGATGGGCAGCCTTCTCTCTGTTCGGGTATTAGGTAAGCATGCAATGTTTGCGAGCAGCCAGAGGACGAAGTTCATTGGTTGGCCCGCCACTTGATTTTTTTCCCAGCATACCTAGCTACGTACTCCGTACATCTGTACGCTGCGTAGATATTTCTCAGAAATCTTGGCATCTGAATTTGGCGAGAGTGTCTTCCCTGAGGCCGCCCCCGCGGCATTACTGTAGGGAAAGGGGCATGGGCATGAGAAGCACCGCCAAAAACGGAGAAGCGTCGGGGTTACCTAGGTAAATCCTAGAAATCGAAAGCAGGAAAAATGTACCAGCTCAGCCCTAATTGCAGACTGCTCCGTATTAACTAACTTATTATTATTTGTCATGATGTTGATAATTCCTGGTTTTCCATAGATTGCTCAATCCTGGCGCCGCTTTGTGGTTATTATTTCTGACAAGAAACATGCGATAGTGAGGGATGTTGAATATTTTGCGTATGTAATGATCACGTTTTAAATTGATCAATTTTGCGCTGCCTAAAAAAAACCATATGTGTGTATCAAAGATGTCACGGATGGGGGTTTGCAGGACATGTTTTATTACGTCAATACAGAGAGCAATGGTAACCTGAGGTACAGATCTGTACAGTCATCGTGACTGCATTTGAATTCGATGACAGGAAAGCCCGAGCAAAAGTTATTTTGTGGCTGTGGCAAGGTGGTAACTTTCGTTTTGTGTTCGTATCAGGTGTCTTGTTTCGGCGATGAAAACGAGCAAACGGACCGCAACCAGAATACCGAAAAAACAGCGCAAAATTACAATATGAACAGGGATGGTGGGGCGTTTTGATTCGGAAAGGGGAGGCTGATCTGGCCAATGAGAGCGTGCGCCAAGAACGGCATGACGCGTGGCAGCCAATCAACGCGGGCAGAATGGCATCAACAGGGATCGCCGCCTTTAGTAGCGTCATCCGAGGCTAGCGGGACAGGCTGCTCTCGTTCCCTGGCACGGACTGGCAGCGACAGGACTGCCCGTACTTAAGGATTCTAGCATCCCCTTCCGTTTCCTCTGTCTCTCTGTTCGCTTGCCTCGCCTCGCCTCGCGTCTTCTCGTCACGCACTTTTCCTCCCTTATCGCCACACACTATTCCGCTTGCCACATCAGCGCAACCCTAGAAACGCCTCTGGTCTTCTTACGCACACGGCCTTTCTGCGCTGTCAGCTTTAACAATTCTGTTCGTATTATTGCCCCTTTCCTTCTCTCGCTTATTGCCACTGCCTGGTTGGCGTGTATTAAAGCCAGCCTGCACTGTGACTGTATTTCTCTGGTGCTGCCTGATGAATTATTATTCTCGGGCATAATAATTTTGTGTATAACTCGGAACACTCCACACACACACTTACACGCACGTCCCATCTTATTGATTCTGGCTTTCTTTGTACGGAGTAACTCCCCCCCAGCCTCTTTGTCATCTGATAGGTACATTCCACGTTCTCTACCAGCTAGCTTTTCTTGCTTGCCTTGTCCTTTTCTGGTTAGCAGCGGGATTCTCCGCAGCTCTTTTGCCTTTTGTTTTCCGCTGGCTTTCTGTCAATCCATGGAGTCCTCCTCCCTTCCGCTCCTCATTCCTAGCCAATCACCTAACCCCCTTTCACTTCGCTCTTCCGCAAGCGTTGCCTCTTGTTCCGCCGCCTGTTGCTTAGTCATGCACACGTGACCACAAGCTTTCCCGTCAACTTTCTTGGCAATATAAATTGCGCATCCTCCACTCTGCTTCCTCTCTGCTTCTTTTTCCTTTTTTGCTTCCCCTCTCTTTGGCACTGCTGTCTCTCCAACCACCCCCTATTAAACTCACCGTCAAACAACAACATCAACATCAACCTCATCATCAGCAACAAATCACTCCAAAAAAGCAGATATTGCTGTGGGAAATTTTTTTTTTTTTCCCAATCATTGTACCTTGTGTTTAACAAAATATCTCATGATATTTACTGCCTTTCCTTTGCTGCTGCCGGCTGCTTTCATACATACACATCTCTTATCCACGCATGACTCTGACCAGAACTCTGTCGCGTCTAGTCTAATATATAATATTCTGACTTAGATCAGAATAGGGGACATCGACCCATAGCTTTGTGGCCCAAAAACAAATCAACAAGATCAAAAGTCGGGTTCAACCCAGATTTCCCGCCCAGCCAAGCTTACCAGAGTCGCGCATTCTCTCACTTGGTCTGCTCTGTTTGCTCCGTGACGCGTTAATATACACCCTGTCTGTCCTCTCTATCCAAGACGGACTCTATCCCGCCCTCTCCTTTTCCCTGTTGCTCGGATTTGCCGGCGGGTGAGGGCGCGCGCGTGTTTGCCTTTCCACCTTTCACCCCCTGAGTTGTTGTCTCACGTGATCGCCGCTGATGGTCATGGCAACTCCTCCCCCAGACACTGCTGTCGCGGAGAGCAAGCCCCAGCAACCACCCGTTGTTGATCAGGTTTCTCTTGATGCGGACTTATTTGGGTGAGTACTCTCCCTCTCTCTCCCTCTCTCTCCCTCTCTTATGTCTATATCTGTTTCTATATTTGCTTGTATCTATCTATTCTATTATATATCCCGTATATACCTCTTTGTACTGCTGCCATGAATGCTTTAGACGTGGCAGGATCATTCAGGCTGACCGCCGTAACCTACCCAAAACGATAGTGGTAATCCGGCTCTAGAAACGAAAACAGTTACCGTGAGGCTTTCTGAAACCATGTCTTCTGAGCCCCAGGTAGCCGAGGAGCCTGCCGCTACAGATGAAAACAAACCTCTTTCGCCTGTAGTAAACGGTAATGGGGTGATGAGCGCCACCAAGGTTGAGGCTGCAGATACTTCTGCTCCCCTATCTCCGCTCGAAGCATCCCGCCCCAAATCACCACTTTCTCAAGAAATAGCTACAGCGCCACCAGCAGACGTTCAAGTGTCGACAAAACCTATGTCACAAACTACGCCAGAGGTAGATGTAGATTTGCCATCCACCCAACCGGAGAAAGAGGTGGCTGCCTTGAAACCAGAAACGACCCCTGCTACTGCTGCGGAAACCATGGATGTGGATGAACTTCCCCAAGCTTCTTCTGAGCCCTCCAACGCGCAAGCATCTCCCACCTCTAACACCCAACCGACAGAAGTACAAGTAGAAACTGAGCCTTCCCCAGTAGACGCAACGTCGAAAGAAGCCGCTGGGTCAACGAATGAATCTCTCCCACCCTCTACGAATGAACGACAGCCGTCACTGCCAGCTCCTCAAAAGGAAGAAGCACCCGATTCCTCAGATGTTTTCACCCCTCCCCCTGTTCCCGAAACCGCAACAATCCCTTCTCAAACAACCCCTATCCAACCTAATATGCCATCTCTTTCTCAAAATTCATCACTATCTCCTACAACCACCGGCCCCATTGAATCACAAGCGCCAAAATCAGAGGAGCCAAAACCAGAGCCTGTCATGCCAGCACCGGTCGCAGAACAACTGCAGCAGGACCAGGAGATGGCAGATGCCCCTCCTGCGTCTCCCACTAAGGTAACGCGGGAGCGGGATGAGGATATGGATGAGGAACCGGCCCCAAAACGAACCAAGACAGATGATACTGCAGGTGATGCTGCACCTGCTGTGCCAGAGTTTAAAGTTCCCGAACTACCACCGGTATCAACGGGTGCAGGAAGTGATTTCTTGCGGTCAGAAGCCCCCCTCACCACAAAGCAGTTGAAATTTTTGGTCCGATGCATTCAGGGTTTGAAGCGTGTGCATGATTCCCGATTTTTCCGTGAACCGGTAGACCCTGTTAAGCTGAATATCCCAAATTACCCGCTTATTATCAAACAGCCTATGGATTTGCGAGCTATTGAAGAGAAATTGAAATCGGGATCCTATACTTCGCTCGCTGCAGTCGTTTCTGATTTCAATTTGATGGTTGACAACTCCGTGACCTTCAATGGACCGGAGCATATGGTTAGCGTGGAAGGTTTGAAACTCAAGCAGAGCTTCGAACGTCATTTGGCCAAACTCCCTGGCCCAGATGAAGTGGAAACAAGCCCTGCTCAAAAGAAGGCCAAGAAAGTGGCTACTGCGCCTACCAAAACACAACCTGCTCGACGTGACTCAAGAACGGTTGGAAACAATGTGCGACCGACAAATGCGACGTCGCCTACAACAACGTTTGCGCTTGGACCCGAGGGCTTGCCTCTCATCCGCCGCGATTCCACCACCACGGATGGGCGGCCAAAACGTTCTATCCACCCTCCAAAAAATCGCGACCTACCCTACAGTGCAAAGCCCAAGAAGAAGAAATATCAGTGGGAGCTGAAGTTCTGTCAGGAGGTACTGGACGAGCTCCATAAAAAGAAACATGAACCCATCGCCATTCCGTTCTACCACCCCGTTGACCCAGTTGCCTTGAATATTCCTACATACCACAGTATAATTAAGAAACCTATGGATTTGCAAACCGTCCAAACCAGGCTGCAAACCGGCCAGTATGAGAATGCCAAGGAGATGGAGGCTGACGTCCGTTTAATATTCAAAAATTGTTACAAGTTCAACATCCCAGGTGATCCGACCTACAATGCTGGAAAAAGCTTGGAGGAGGTCTTCGATAACAAATGGAGCCAGAAGCGTCGCTGGATCGAAGCTCATGAACCATCCTCTGGCCACCAAAGCGCCGGCACGTCGGAAAACGGCAGTGAATCAGAGGGTGAGGATAGTGAGGAGGACAATGATCAGGAGAAATTAAGTCAACTTCAGAAACAAATTGCGGAGATGTCTAAGCAAGTAGAGGCAATTACTCAAAAGAAGAAGAAAACCCCACCCAGTAGCTCGAAAAAATCGGGCAAACCCAAACCTGGCAAGAAGGAAAATAAGAAGGGTTCTGGCACAACCGGAGGCTCGTCTGGGAAGAAAGATAAGAAGAGCGGTTCGAAATCGAGCAAGCCTGAAAAGCAGCATTGGGTTACGTATCGCGAGAAGCAAATTATTTCGCACGGTATTAGCAGCTTGCCTGAAAAGAGAATGACCGAGGCGCTTAAAATTATTCAGTCAAATGTTCCTGGATTAAAGGTATGCACTTTATTTATCATTCCAAACTGTTTTTCACAACATAAACTGACCTTGAGGATGATGCGTAGGATACCAAAGAAGCGGAAATTGAGCTTGATATCGACGAGCTGCCCAACGAGGTTCTCCTTGTGCTGCTAAGATTCGTGAAGAAACATGCACCAGCCGCTATGGACATTGATGAGCCGGAACCCGAACCCGTTCCCGTCGTGGCTCCGCCGAAGCCTAAGAAGAATAAGCCTATGAGCAAGTATGAGCAGGAAGCGCGGATCAATAGTATTGAGGGCACTATCTCCCGCTTCCAGGGAGGTGGCGGTGGCGGTAGAGGAGGTTATTCGCAACCTAGTATGTCACCTTTGATATCCTTTTCTTCGCTTTCATCAAAAGGATTAATACTAACAAGATCTTTTTCAACAGTACAATCCGTCGAAATGGCCGAGAGCAGCGACGACGAAGATGACTCGGAAGAAAGTGAGGAAGAGTAGATCCCTTGAAGCTGAAAATTACCAGCTCCTTGTTATCTTGTTATGTGTTGCCATGCCTTTTGGGATGAACAGACGGACAAACCTCCTTTCTACCCTTTGAGATGCTTCTTAATCTGAGTCTTTGCACCCTTCGTTTCCCCCCTTGCTCTTCGGCTTCCCTTCATGTTCTCATATCCATCAGTATCCCCCAGCCCCGTGCGATTGCTGGAATTCTCACGACGACCCCATAGGGATGATAATGTTACCATAAAAGCTATCCACGAATCAAAGACACAAACTTAACACTTGCAGGCGCCCTTGATCGGTTACTTTGGACGGGGTTGTTTTCTTCTTTTTCTTTTACCTTTTTTTCCATGTTTTCTTTCCCAACTACAATTTTTCACAAGCCAGGGGTATGTTAGTTACTGTCTTAAACATTTTGTATCTCATGCGTGCATCAGACCAGACGGTTTTAGGTTTTTATCTTGTTCAGTTTGTTCGTTCTTCCCCCTTCTCTCTTCTTTCGCTTCTACCTGTATGCATTTTTAAGTTGTATCTATTATTATT
>QGQJ01000401.1:0-19031 GCA_003206725.1 Blastomyces emzantsi | reverse complement strand
GAGGGGAGGGGAGGGGTAGATACAGGACAGATGAGAGCGCTTAAAATAGCAAATCGAGATGGTTTACATTTTAACGTTAGCCAATCGGTTAAGCATCGCGGTATCCAGCTGCTCTCTGGTATGGACATTATATGCTATAAAGGCTTGCGAGAGCGACATTATTTGCTCTATAGCCCCTTTTTAAGATCTCGGACGGGAGGATAACAGCCAACGAATGGTAAGTTAGCTCTTACAGTGCGAGCATCAAACGGCGGCCGGGATCGACATATATAGCAAGTAACCCAGGTAGTGCTCCATTGTAGTTAGGGATAAGTGTTGAGCATTGACCAAGCTCAGCAGCGAAGGGGTGCAAGTCAGATAGATCTATATGAGATTCCAGCTGCGGGCTCAAGTAAGGCTCAACCGAAATATAATTTTCGGACAGCTTGTTTCGAGAGGTAGAGGGGCAAGAGCGGCATTGGAACCTGGATAACATGTCCATTTCACAAACAGCCTATTGCGCGCAGCAGTTGCAGCTCTTTTACCCGCAGAAGGTTCTAAACGTTGTGTTGCAATTTTGCCCATAAACTATGTGTGCTTGCTTGTCCCCGACACAACCCAAGCCCCTCAATCAGAGCATTAGCATGGGTTGCTGGATAGGCAATCAAGGACTCCTCGTGCCCGGTGAGATTTATATCAAAGCATCAGGCAAGGTGTGCACTCTCATTCCAGAAGTATAATTTCTCAGAGTCGAGAGTCATATGCATCGATGGCGTCCACGCTAAAAATACCAACATAAGTAGATATCCGGAGTATTTTGGTCATCAGGAAGACATCCATGGATTCCCATATTTCAATTTCCCCACTGGCAATTCTTTACTTAGTATAACAGTCAGCGTGGTAATAGAAATATAACTAAGCCCCATTTTATTACCATATCTGCATGGTAGTTACGAGCCAAATTACATTATTAATCTGCCTGCGGAGTTATGTAGCAAAAACCCCAACATCAGAATAAATTGCTCAGCAAAATTTCCGGGCTTATCAGCTTACATTCGTGCGTATTCTTCGTTCAACATCCGCATCCCGTTTTTTTTTGGGTCGCATAGCACGGATGTTGTCTCTCTCTCTGTGAGAATCCAAAGAATCCAAAGAATTCAAGATGCAACTCAGAGCATCTGTAGCTTGCTTCCGTGCAAAAGTCGGCCACTGTAGTTTTGTGCGCCGCGAGAGCTGAGCATTGCCATTCAAAAGATGTCATCCATGGTATCTTTTAGGACATGAAGGTCTTCCTTGTGCAAGGAATGTGAGGCCTTATATCGTTATTCGACTAAGCCATTTCCCCCGCTTGGCTATAGAACCCGGAGAGAGATGTAGTATATACATGACTGCCTCACGAACTTCATAACAATTATGTTAACATTGGAAAAAAAAAATATCGTAAATCAATTCCGAAGTCCGCTAGAATCTTGGAAAGCCCACAGCTGTCTACGCTGTATGTACAAGGGGCGGGGGGTTGTTGGGCCTAATTTTGGGTGACGATGCTGTGAGAAAGTCCAGAGCCAAAGTCGCTCCGATCGCATTGGTTGAACCCGATGCCGAAACATGCAGGCTTCCAGAAGCGCTGATGGAAGTTGTTTCAGACAACAATAGCAAGGAAACGGGCGCAGTGATGGTCTTCTCACTAACTATTAGCGGCCGCGGGGGAAGACCTCAGTAGGCCAGCCTTGCAAGTATTCCAGTTATCCTCGCTGTCGCTGTCCCGGCGCTGTTTGGGGCTGTGAAGGTCTTGTCCCGTGATTTTGCTGTCCCTCCCGATCTTCTTCTTGTTCGGGCTTTGGCAAACAAAAAACGACAGTCTGCTGCGAGGAACATTCGCCCATAGGCTTTTTGAGGTTTCGGTTTCGCGTGTTCTGTTTTCTAGCCAGTTAGTGCCTTGATTACTTGCCTGTGTTCCATTGTCTGTCCTTTCCTTTTTGTTCGTACCTTGAATCTAGGTTGGAGGGGTGAATTATAATTATGGCTCAACTTTTCACTCCGCACAGCGATTCTGCCGCGCTGGAGACTCCCCGTGTCCCGACTCGATTGCTCTCGATAACTGCGTTGGCACGGTTTGAGTTTGAGGCTGGCAAGGGTAATGAGGGTACGAAGATTTTGATGGTGGAATGGGAGGACGATGACCTCACACGGTCTACCGGAACATGGCATGTTTCTTGGGATGGGAAGCAAACCGTTTTACCTGCAGATGAACAGACATCGGATCATGTCCGACGATGCTATTTTTTACTTCCTCCCGGCACCACCATTCCTCCTGTCGTCACTCTAGCCTACGAGCCACCGCCAAGTTCTGCTGCAACGGTGAAAAAGCCTGATTCCGTGCAGGTGAATCCGCTACCTGCCATTTTCCCGCCTGAGCTAGGAGCTACCGCTAGAGCTGCTGGCAAGAAAGGAGTGCTGCACACAATATGGGCCAAGAAGAGGCTGCAGGCTCTGGAAAAGGAGATCAAAGAAGAATCAAAATACAATCTTGAGGGCGTGGCTCTGGAGATGGCCCTTCAGGAGAAGGAGTGGATAGAAACAAACTTTGGCGTTGGCCCACGCCTAGCACCTCTCCAAACGACAAATGTGTCGTCCTTGAATTCTGTCCCTCTTAGTCCTACTACGCCCTTATCTCCTGGCGGCGGGAGAAAGCTTAGTGAAAAATTGAAAGGTTTAAAATTGGGAACGAGTGAGAAGGATCTCACCCGGAAGCCTCCACCAGGTAAAGGCAGTCACTTGTCCGGGACCCTACTCTTGACCTGACCATGACGTATTGACTCCTTACAATTTTTGTTTTTGTTTTTAGCAAACCAAGCTGAAGATTCAGGGTCCCACCCCCTTTCTCCAGAAGGCCCAGATGTGGCAATATCCTCGTTCAACTCGTTCCGCCATACACCCATTTCAGATCCGGCGAAATCTCCCGTTCGGCACGCTGTAGCCCACCTCCCGCCCGCTTCAATACAAGCACAACAGGAGCGGCAACTATCAGAAGGGGGATTTACCACACTGGCCATCACGAAAATTGATCAGAACACGGATGATGGTTTATTCGCAAAAGCGCTTAGCCCACGTTCTCCAGATATCCCACGAAGCCCATTCTCATTCTCCCCCGAAGAAACTATACCCTACGCGAAAAAGAAATTAAACGAATCATGAATATTAAATAACCATTTGTTCGGATCCTTTAAAAACAAACTGGATCTCACCGTACCTCTTATGTACTTCCATCGTACTTCCAAACCGGAATGGAACAAGAGAAGTAAACCGATTTGACCGTTATTTAGGATTAGAAAGTCTGGGAAAATTGGCAAACGCACACATGCACAAGCCCTCCTTGTTACTGCTCGCATTGTTAGCCCAGCTGTTTGTTCCTGACTACATAGACGATGATGCTTTTATGTCTGACGACTACCCCTTTTTGCGAATGGCAAATTCACCGTTATCTAGTTATTATTACAGAGTAGTATTGTTATCATTATCTTTATTATTTTGCCTATCACTCTTCAACTATGGATGCCTCCATGTTTTGTTCTTAGCGTGCGCCGTTGAATTTGCCGGGGGAGTTTTTCATTATCGTTTCCCCTATTAGCCCCAAGTTTTAAATACCGAGTAGAAATGCTACATTGATGTCCATTTTTCCATTTTTGTATCTTTGGATTTTCTTCATGGTTGCCCCTGTACATTTATGACTAACATCGAAGATGCTCTTACCATGGCCACACGCGAAGTCCACGGGAATCTAAAATGGATAGTGTATATTCGTTAATTGAAATAAATCCCTGCCCCTTACTACCCAATAGTGTTGTAATAACTGTACACAAAAATTTAATGGTTTTTCCTAATACTCATTGGAGGTTGTGGACAAGACAATGCATCAGGATAAGAAGAAACACAGCCACACGAAGTTAACCAGCAACAAAACTACTACTTCGCTCACATGAACAATAAAATCAAAGAAAGAAAAACAAAATCACTGTTTCTTCTTTGATGACGCACTACTAGCTTGCCTCGTGACCTTAGGAGCTTCCTTCTTCGCCTCGTTCTCCTTCCTCAAAGCATCAGCATCCTGCTGCTCCTTGCGCTCCGCGTACCATTGTCCAGCTTGCAAGACCAAAACGCCAACCAAAACCAGCGCCAGAATGGTATTACTCGCCGCCATGACCTTCAAGCTATCTTCACGGCCGAGTACCTGATCCTGATCTGACTCATCGCCCGCATCAGGGACGCCATATTCGCCCGAGGAGACAATGCGCAGGCCCTTGACGACATTGGCGAGATAGACGATGACACCGCACATGTATAGGACGAGGCTGGCGCCGTCGAAGAGCATGTTGGATTCAGAGGGCTTGTAGAGCTTCGCGATGAGGCCGGCTAGGCCGAGGAACATGACGATGTGGAGGATGCGCGGGATGAGGGGCGGGGAGGCGTGCATGAATTTCAGGTGGGTTTCTAGGAACGTGTAGTAATCGCTGGATGTTGGTTTGGTGGACCATAAGATCGGGTAGTCGTAGGGAAACATGGAGAAGATTATCCCGAGGAAAAACGAGGTGGCTGTTTTAAATCATAAGCAGAATAAGTTTTTTGTTCCTGTTAATTCTTCAAATTCGTCCTTCAATGCGGCCCCGCTTGCGCTTGAAATTATGATGCCAATAGCGGTTTTTGCATATCGGGGTTTCTCATTCGACGCTGAATCCGAGCTGGGCGGAAGCGCTG
Source organism: Blastomyces emzantsi (assembly GCA_003206725.1). Lineage (NCBI taxonomy): Eukaryota > Fungi > Ascomycota > Eurotiomycetes > Onygenales > Ajellomycetaceae > Blastomyces > Blastomyces emzantsi. Next base: position 14,300 of record QGQJ01000401.1, on the reverse strand, counting down.
GGGTTATCAAACTTACGGCAGACAATAAGGAAGGTCACGAAGGACCCAGAACTCGAAGGCATCTTTATATCTGTCTTGTCTCGACTTGATGTGTGTGTGTGGGTGTGTGTGTGGGTGTGAATGATCTTTTGATTGGATTTCGAGACAGCGCTGAGTTATTCGTGGGGTCGAAGCTGAAAGTTCAGACAAAGAGAAAAGTTAGCATTCTGTCCTTGGGGGGAATGGGCTATCTAAGTGGTTTCATATGGTATATTTCAAGAGCAAGATAGCTTACCGATATGTGTCGGTCGTCTACCCCCTGATTATTACGATTGCGAAATCGAGACCTTGAAATGCTCAGGGCTGATAGCTTCAAGTTTGTTTTCGGTGGGCCGCGATGAGTGGATGGGGGGAGCCGCGAAGTTCAGTAGAAGGTTCCACGGCAAGATGAGGCAGCACCCAGGACACGTGGTCAGTGTAGCTGCTCAGCAATCTGAAATCTGAAATCTACTGAAGGAGAAGCGCAGTTATCAGTGGCATGTGGTGTGGATGGCCATTATTATTACGTCCGGGCAAACCTCTAGCGTTGCGACCCTAAGCTGAGCGTTTTCCCGAGCCCCACAGCAGCCCGAAGGCATCGGGTTCAATTAAGGTTGATTACCATGATATTAAGTAAGCCGTTCTTGGCGCGGGGATACACAACTAGTGACCATGGCCCATTCTGGTGATAATATCACCAGAGGTCTCGGCAGATGAAGGTTAAGATGAAGCTTAGCACCACTGAGATTGAGACATATATCTCAAACAAAATTCGAGTTAAAAATGTTTTACCATCTCTTCTGCAAAAGCATTTGACCTAGCCCTGCTTTTTCTTTTTTTATATCGTTTTCTTTCTTTTTTTTTTTTTTTTTTGACAAGATTGACCTAGCGAAAATGGAAAACCGCGGTCAACCGCGCTCTGGTAGACGCGGAAGGTTGCACCCCTGTCGTGGTACAAACCCGAAGCCCTAATGTGATGTAAATAATTATGTGCCCCTACGGCTCTACGTATGAGGAAGATCGGTTGTTTGACAATATCTTTTGACACAATGTTGCGGCCCCAACTGCTGCGAATTGTTCCAGGATCTTGCGCGACATCATTTAACTGAGATACTCAAATCAGAATCGAGCTCCCTTGCGAATATTTTAACTCCATACAGGTACCAGCTTGGTTAATTCGCAATGCTATGTATCTACGGATTTTATATGATTCCTGACGGTGGGTGCATTCGGTTGGTTCGTGCATGGACCACGAAACAAGCTTAAATTTAAAGTTAAAACTCAATTTCAATTGCAAACAATACTATCGCCCCAAAAAAATAGAAATCGGTGCTGGCTACCTAGCTGTGCTTCAAATGGTTTACTATTCCAGACATTAGATGCGCGCATCACACGTTGTACAGCCGAGAAAAGAACGTAATGGTCTCGGTGCAGACATGCGCAAAACACCCAAGTTTAACGGGAGAAAACCTTTTGCATCGAGGGATAAACCGACACCTTCAGGACATCGCTCAGGACCGGTTTCTGATTCTTGTTGACCGAATACCGCAGGCTCTTAACGGGTCTGTTATCTCTCTTTTTGAACCAAGCAACGTGGACGAAGTCAATGCTGACCGCGAAACCTTCGCCTTGATCATGCACCATGATAGCCGCCTGAGGGTTTTTTAGCCTGCCAGCGAGGCTGACTCTCTCCTCTGCACCCCATTTGCCTCCAAAGTTAGTATTAAATACGATTTGGCCCTCTGCCCGACGGAAGGAAATCAAGAACAAGGTGTCGTTCCCATTCTTGAAGGACACTTGAGTATTGTCAATGGTGTCGGTCTGAATCGGGTTCAAATCCACCGAGGTCGAGTCGAGAATTATCACGCCGTCGGTGGTGAAGTCCACTTTGAGGTCAAGCGAGCTATCTTTATGGAGCCCTGCCGATGGAGGAGCGGGCCTAAGAAATGTTAGTGAAAAGTGCTCATGATCATTGCTCCGCGTATGAAACTTACGGCTTGGTTGGTGCTGGCTTTGGCTTCTGCTTCAGCTTTGGATCAAGAGCTCCGTCAGGACCACCTGCCAGTGATGGGATATCGCGGAAACCTTTGAATCCGGATAGAATGCTTGCATCTTTGTGGTGTTGAGCGTTGTTAAAAGAGCCAAGAACTTCTAGCTCGATTTTTTCCATAGCAAACCTGTCTAGCTCCCTTCCACGCTATTGGCGGGTTAGCATTTTTATCAAGGGGGAGGAAGCTGATAAGAACCAACCTGGTAAAGTCTCCAATACAAATTCTTTTGCAGAAATTTGGTGACAACGGCTTCTTCCAAAGAGGCCAAAATCCCCCTTTTAACACACTGAACGAGCACATATGTGATCGAAAGATATGATGTGGCCTTCGATTCAGTTGCTTCTATGGAAGTGCAATTGCTACAGACTTCCTTCCCACCAATAATCGCCGGGAAACTGAAATTGTAAACTTCAGTAACATAGTCACTTTCAGGGGTTCTTGGCTTCCCATCTCCTGGAGCGAGGTATATCTTGATAGTAAACGGGTTTCCACCCAGTGCGTATCTATATTTTATTAGCCTAGGCTCTATCAAAGGAGGGATTATGAACCTACTTCTTGTAACGGACGCTAAATGCGAAGTCGTTTGATTTAACCCCGTCATCTGTCTTGTCACCGAGGGCAGGATTTTTCAACAATTCAGTCCGTGAAGCCCCGTACTTTTCGTTTATGGTTTTCCGGATGTCAGTCACATGTAGCTCCCTGTTATATGTGCCTCCAGAATTGTATTTGGAGTCCCAGGTTTGCAATTCGGGATACGTATAGCCGAAGTTTAAAACGTCTCTGGCGCCCTCAGGGGTCCAGCAGGTTCCCTTCTTGTCTGAATGAAAGGGGCGAAGCTTAGTTTGTGGAGTGATCGTGTCCGCAAGTCCGATGGCCTCTTGGAAGAACGTATTCTTATCAGCAGTTTCGAACCATTTATCTGGGTTCAAAACCTGCCAGATAGCCCACATGCGATCAATGTTGCTTGAGGTTTGTTAGTTACGAATGTACACTTTTTAAACTTAGAATAAGGCGCAGCTTACCAATGGTGAAGCCAGAAAAGAGGGTCAAAGGTCGCCACAGGAATTTCGGACATATGTCCAGTAAAATTTCCTCCCACCCAGCCATGGACGTTGTTATGGATATATTCTAAGTTGATATCTTTGCTGATGTCATCTTGTCCTTTAGCACGGAAAGTGGTAGCGAAAGACGGGTAATCCAGTGGATGCGTGAGCAAACGGTACACCATTTCGGAGGCAGCTCCGTATTTCCCTCCACCCATCCACCCGGGGCTTTTAAGTGCAATCCCGACCTGGTTATTGTTGACCACACCGTTTTTCCACGTTTCAGACTCGGGGTTTTGACTGTCTTCAATATCTGGACTTCTACTTGTTCCGATACAAGGCCCGAACTATCCATACAATTAGCTCTAGAACCCCCAACAGGAGACTCAGGGTGCACATACATTAAAATACATCCCTTTGCCATCTTCACCGGCCCAAGGGTCGAAGACCTGGCCGACGCCTTCCGACAAAAAGGGCTCGTTTGTTGACATTTTAAACTGATAGAGAGGGTTATCCACTCTTTCTCTTTTGCCATTGGGGGTTGGGATCGTAGTTGTCGGGTATTTGGCGAGAGTGGGCACTCTATGATTGCTCGCCCAATCCCAAAATGGAAGTCTCCACGAATCTGCCGCTTCCTTCAGCTCAGCTTGCCTATCCTTTGGAAATTTAGGGATGATCTCCGTGATCATGTTTTCGTAAAGGAGTTGCTATGTTTCTCATGTTAGTTTTCAGAGCTAGGAATCTCTGAAGCAAGGGAGCAGGATCAGGACAGGATATACCTCCAACAACACAAGATACGGACGATGCCATATTGGGAAAAGAATATTGTTATGAGTGCAATAACCCTTATCTTTGATATCTTGCATGTTGGTGTCTGGCTCATCGTATGGAACGTAAGGTTGGCCATGGATGCCTTCAAGAAGGTCAATAATCACATTGTTCACAACTACTGTTAACATTGAGCACTTACCAGCAATTTGAAAGAAGGAGCCTCGCTCTCTTGGCGACATATTCATCAAATTGCGCCATGCCATGACAAACAAGTCCACCTGATCTGCATTTGCCTTGTTGTTGCTCCATTCGTCGATTTCTTGACGGATTGGAGCTTTCTTCTGCTCAGGTACGGTACTGGCTTTGATGCCGGTAATTGCGTAGTACTCATAGGGACGTTTGCTGAGATATTCGGGTGGTTTGTAATTAGTTCCGGCCATGTTTCTCGGAGTGCTGATGTCTCTGGACGTGGGTGACGAAAGGTTTGAAAGGGACGAGCTTCTGGAGGGACCTCCGAATATTTGGCGAAGCATGGATGAGTTTTCCAGAGGTTATTTATCGCTGGGGAAACTGGGTAGAATATATATCTTGCCGACTGTAGAGGATAGCATGCCAGATATGGGACCCGAAAAGAGAACCGCTCTTTTGTACTTCATCCCACGCCTCACATTCACGTTTGTCTCAATTTTGAACACACAAACGGAAGCAGCCAATTACGATGGAATAACTGAATGTCGAAGGAAGGGAACTGCTGGGGTATGCCGGGGATGGGCACGCAGTACTCATCTTTGATAAAGGACCCCCGCTTGGGGGAGTAATATAAGATCTGAGCTTGCCGTGGTGTCTGGGAAGTGCATGAGCAAGGCCCCGGCACATTCCTGAAGCCGAACGCAACTGCGTCCCAGCACAATTGTTGCGCTATGGTGGCTTATCGAGGTTCGTTTTTGAGAGATCATTTCGCCAGCCTCTCTGCAAGTGGTAGAGTTGCCAGCTTCTCATGGCTCTAGCCGATCCGTTCTCTGAAGAGATTGGAGGAAGAGCACGGACGAACACGCCTCTCCTGCTCCAATCGCGAAACTGAATGTACTTTGTGGCTGGCTATCCTGACCCAATCCATCCACCAATTGTGAACATCCGAAGACTTCATATCCATGCTGCTGCATGCGATTTAGCTCCGGCGAAGTTGACAACCAAAATTGGTTTGTTAGACGATTTGGATCTCGCCTGGGCGCAGAGGTTGTGCTGCATGTCTTTGGGTTGCTCCAAATTTCGGTCTTCAGCCTCACGTCATCATCTAAATTTGAGTGGATGACACGGAACGGAGAGAGTCTCCATGTACTATACATTAACTTACCTCCAAAACATGCAGTGGCGTCCGCACACTTCTTTCGCCGGAGCGTTCTGGCATCCCGCGCTTGGCCAGCCCCTGTCCCGACTCAAAAACCAGGTTCAGTTCATGGCAAGTACAGTACAATTTTGTGGGGCTGCTCCCGGTGATCTTCTGCAGCAGCAATGAGTTCGAAAACGAGCGAGCTTCATCTCGCCATACCCAGGTAAATGCTTATCGTGACTCGATCACACCTCCCTTGTTTTTGAGAATGTGGTTGAAGGGAACGAGCTGACGAAGTACTAGTATCCTCCGTTTCCCCGATCTCACATTTTCATTTCCTAATTTATAGTCTCAACTTTTAAGCCGAGCCAGCTAGCCTTCCATCTTCTGCTCAGCCCGCCCGCTGCTATGCCACCAGTTCAGCAAGTCCGAATTGGCAAATTATGCTGGAAGTGGTTCGGATGCCCTATTGCCAGCGTATCCTGCGACTTGGTGATGCCAGTACGTGCTTGTGGGAAAGGCGCAATGGGCCCTCTACGAAACCGCAAGAGCCTCCAGTTTGCAGCTTGTTGAATATTTCAACCTTTTCGTGGATGCCCAAAGCAATGTGATCCACATACATAAAGCTTCCCCGAACCCCCGCTTGAAGAACAATGACGACTGTGGGGGCCAATTAACTGTCTCCCGAGGCAAGTCGCATACCCACCCTAGCTGAGCTTAGGATTGATATTTGCACCCGGAGCCAGGTACCGAGCAGGAAGCTGATGAGCACTCAGATTGAACCATCTGGCCGAACCACATCACACATTAGCTGGTTTCTAATCCTTAAGCCAACCAGATAGTGCGTCTAGAGTTTACGAAATGGGGAAGTCGTTCATTTTCTGCACCGATTCATGTTAAGGCTGAAGCTGCAAATGATCTACTTCAAATTCAGTCTCCAGAAACCTCAAAATATCTTGCCACTATTGCTTCTGTGCATTGCAGGCTATCAAATTTATTTTGTGACACCGGGGCCAGGCCAACGTCAAAAAAAAGAGAGAGAGAGAAAAAGAAAGAAGAAGAAAAAGAAGAATGGAACGAAAGGAAAGAACAAACGAGCATTCAGGTCTCCGAATTAGGGATTACTTCATTTACTTTCAATGTAGCATCATGGTTCTAGTTCACAACACTCTCTTTTTGTTCGGATATTCTCGTTTCCAGTTCTTCGTTAAGTAGATGCTCGTTTCATTTTGGCTTGATCCTAATAACGGCATAAGCTACGGTTGAGGTTGACAAGTGGTTAAAAGTATAGTTAAGCGGCATGCTGAGGAGTGCAAAGAAAACGATCATCCCTCCCTCCATTTCATTTCTTCTCAATTCCAGGGCTTTAAATTGTGAAAAATACTGATCTATAGGAAATTCCAAATCTTACCTGTAGTGCAAAATAATGGATATTGGGTGGGAGGAATAAACCTGAATGAACTAGTTTTAGAGCGCACATAACATGCTCAAGGTTTGAACTTTGGAGGGAAAGAACAAACTTAGTTATTTGTATTATTCATTATTGGTCTCAAACTTGCACTATCCCAAATAATACTTCTCCCATTATCTGCACAACGTTATATTGACAATGTTGATTTACGACCTGGGATGGAAGGACAAACACCGTGGATTAAGGTTATTTTTAGAGTTAAAACACTAGTCCAAATAAGGTTAACAGATTTCAAGCCCGGGCCCTGGAGCCCGTCAACCAAAGATGAGGCAACCATAAAGAGATAATTGTCAACAGAGACAGATCTCGAGTTTACAATATATTTAATAATAATAATAATGTCGCGTGCAGAGATATTTCTCTCTTCGACACAATGCACCCACGGCCAACTTCAACTCCTGCCTTCCAGCCATGCTAATGAAGTCGGTTATCGCAGACCTAGCATCAGAGAGCGGAAATTTGCATGTTTACAACCGAAAGACCTCAAAGATAGCTCTGAGCTTACCCGGCGGGAGAGAAAAGACTGGAGTAAGGAGAATGTCACGGACATGACAGCATTTCCATCACCGCTGGTGCTCCCTGGCGACGATATTGCCCTAGATGCGGCCTATCCTCACCAGAGCTTTGACTCCTGGCTTCGTGAAGGGGATATGAATGAGATTACGTCTAGGAAAAATGTTGTTTATGTCGCTGCTCCTCCCGATATTGACAATGATGTCTCATTTATCGGTCAATGGGATACTCCGCGAATCAAGCGCGGTACATCTGTCACAACTCCAAATGTTGAAGATGTTTTGAATTATCTCAAAGCATTCTACCATGGCCTGCCCGTCAAACTATTTCCAATGCCGCTTTCTTTTACTAGCTGGGAAAGTGGTGGCACACGACGAGGTTTAAAGGCCAAAAGTAAACGGGAAGAACCCCAATATATCGGGTTTAACATCGGAACAGAGTGCGTGCGAATTCGAACACGTGCTGCACCAGACGAGATTTTTCCACGACAGTTAAACCTGGACGACCTTCTCGATGCTGTAATCAGCATGCTGCCCAAAGATGCTTACGCGCTGGTATTAATAGTGAAACAAGACCTCTACGAAAGCGCGGACGATACCTTTGTCTGCGGTAGAGCTTATGGCGGAAGCCGTGTTGCAGTGGTTTCTACTTCGAGATATAACCCGATCCTAGATGGCAAGCATAATGTCGACCGTGAACATAGCTGGCCAGCGTCACACTGTAAAGACTTCGTTGCGAAGTCCTGTATTGACACTTCAAGGCCCAAAAAGAGAACCAAACCTTTAAGTTCAGAAAGCCAGGATATCACATCCAATGACGACACATCGTCCCCTTTACCCGCCGCGTTGTCTGCACACAAAACTTTACCCTCTCTTGATCTTCTACCAACCACGACGCAATTGGCTGGTCTCTGGCTCGGTCGCGTTTGCCGAACGGCGAGCCATGAACTTTGCCACTGCTTTGGTATTGATCACTGCATGTACTATGCTTGCTCGATGCAAGGAAGCGCTTCACTTCCAGAGGACGCGAGGCAACCGCCGTACCTTTGCCCCGTGGACCTCGCGAAAATGCTGCATGCAACGGGTACAACTGCGAAAGATCGCTATCTCGCCCTTCTATCATTCTGCAAAAAGCACGACGAGGTACATTTATTTGCGGCGTTTGCAGCATGGATCGCTAGTAGATTAAACGGGATATGAAGTTTGCCATGCATTTTTCACATTGTGGTCCTGTGTCGTATTATCTTTTTAGATTCCAAACCCCGATTTTTTCTGAGATTTATGGGTCATATATCCCGTATATCGCATCCAGTTGTCATCTTGATGAATATATTTAAAACCTGTATAGAGTCTGGCCCGTGAATAGCGTTATTGTAACTGACTCTGTAGATCCCGAAGAGAGAAATCCGCACTGCGATCAGGCGAGGAAACAGAGTAAATTTATTGGGCGGGTAGTAAATACTCGAGGCAACTTCAAAATCCCAATTCCATGAGTGGAATGGCACGATTAGTTTAATAACGATAATAGGTCACTGTAGCTTCTACTCTGTTATCCCCACAAAGCGACCCCAGATAGTATTTTAGTATTTCATGCTGTGTTCTTGCTGAGAGGACTCCGGGAGGTAAGAAATGCCAGAGCTGAGTATAGAAGAGAAAGAGCACAAGAGGTAGTGGATGTAGAGCAAGACACAAACAATATCTCGCCCCTGCGAATGGATGGAAACCTCCTCCGCCCTTTTGTAGCCACCTAGTTCCGCATTCTTGCTGTTGCTATCCCTTAGAACACCAGGAAAGCAATTTTCCAAAGAGAATGTTTAAAAGTTAGTCAATACAGGATATATGTAATATTAAATAACAGAAAAAGTACTCTTTGAATGAAGCCATTAAAAACGACGGACGATGCCGCCAGGTAGGGCCGGTTAAGAAACAGCATGATCATTAGAGTTAGGAAGCGTATAAATAGAATAGGAAGTAGATAGATGGAAATGGATAAAAAAAATGACCTGATAAAATCGCTTTCCCGGGCACCATGCACCGCTATATACCAGGAGCAAAAATGGACGAAATACAATTCGCTAAAAGTATTTGCAGCTGGATCATAAGTAGTATGTGTATAATCGTATGAAATAGCCCTTTTCGCGGTCGACCGGGAATAGTAGACAGCAATAGGCTAGTAGCATAAATGATGCTAGGGAACATGTAGAGTGTGAAAGAAATGTCTGAGGTTGCTCTGATGGATGGAAGATTGTGTAAGTGAGATGTCATCGTTGATACCTAGGTAGTAGCTCTGTAGTTGTCAGTGATTGAGCCAAATCCTCCTCGGTAAGTAATGGCGCTGACGGTGCGTGTCGACCTTCGACATTTGGAGGACTGGACGCGAGCATTTCGTCCATTGAGTGATTCTGTTCAAGTTCCGGCGAGCTTGCCTGTGCGAGAAGTCGCTGCCTCTCAAGCTCTTGCTTATCATCCAGGGGGGTAATCCGTGTTCTCGCGGCGTCGCTACTACTAGGTGATGTAGGTGGAGAGGGTGACATATTATTTACATTGGACCGAGGAGCAAGGGTTATTGTATCGATGGAGGGAGCGGAGGCTGGAGAGTCACGGTTGGGGAATTGCGAAGTGGAGCAACTAGTAGGGTTTCCAAAAGGACTATCTACTTCAGAAAATATAGGGGCTGAGGCAGCAAATGCTGGGGTTGCCGTGGATGGACCTCCTTCCACTAGGTCGTCTTGCGATGGACTGCTAGGGAGAAGTGTTTCCTCGGCTCTTCGTAGTCGGGTCTTTTCATCAACCGCCTCTTCAGGAAGCGCGGGGGGGGTAAATCGGGGAGGGTATGGTGATTGGCTCTCCGGAGGACGGCCTCGCCAGACGCTTACTTCATCGTTTTCATAGCCGTTTTCATAGCCGTTTTCATAAGCATAATCGTGGGAATCATATTGGTGTGCGTAGGAGTGTTGGTGGTCGTATTCAATGGTGTCGTTAGGTTGGACAGCTTGAGGGGTAACCGGATGAGTGTCACCCGTGGGGTTCGCATCCGATGTTTGAGGTTGGCGTTTACTGGAATCCTTCGAACCTATCACAACTTCAAAAATGCAGGCAACCACACTTTTCTCTCGTCGCACTTGGTCAGTGTCAAGGATGTTATTTGCCCAAGGAGACGTAATCGGGTTACGCCCTTTTTCCGATAGAGTTAGTATTTGGCCATTAGGACTATAGTTGTAATTGCTTGAGCCCGTCATCATATTTAAGCGCGGAATAAAACGGTCTTGACCAGCCAATTTCCCGCGTAAATCCATTACCACCTCGAGATAATATCGGAAACTAATCATGCTACCGGGCACATGTGTGATAGTTGGGAAAGTATCTTCTGGGATCCTGATAGATGTCTTTACGGTCGCCGTCAAAGTGACGGGGTCCACAATCAACGGGGCAAAAATTTGGGACAGATCCTTCCGGAAGACACTACTGGACCTTGTGGCGCCGAAAGAGAGTCCACCCAACCCGGTACGAGACTTTGGGTAATAATCTTCGAATACCGGTTTCCCTTTATCAGTGTGTCCCACTGGAATGGCCGGGTGGAAATCTATCCTCCCTTGCCGATAGAGAGTGATAATAATCCCATTTGGGCTTCGGATAGGTTTCGTGTGCTGTATTGTGATCTTCACTGGAAGGACGTCGCCCGGAACGCCACCAGGTCGCGACAACTCTGTGGTAGCTTTAATTGTCTTTTCTACGGAGGAAGTATTCGTGCTCAACGAGTCATCGTTCGCCACGCTCGGACTTTTTGCGGAATTTGGCTCGCTGATCACTTGGAAACTTTGGGTGCTGTTGCTCATATAGCTCGAATTGCTTTGCTCGCTAGGTACGGGGCTGAGCGGTGGTCTATTTTCAGTTCCGTTGGGAGCTGGTTCAGCAAGCACTGAGTTTTGCGCAATCTGCTCACGAGATGCGGATTTCGTCTTGGACCGCGCCTTGGATCTTCTTATGATCGGTTCAAGAGAGATGATACGGGGTTTGGGAACGGGTAGCGGGGCAACGTCGATGGTTTCCAGAAGCATAATCCGTTTGTCGCAGGACATGGTCGGTGATATAGTAGTAGGTCGTGTTAGAGTAGATGTTAGCATATAGGATATGGTTCCACGCTCAAACTAAACAGCAGGTCAGCATGTGCATGTCTAGCGCTCACAACACTCAAAAGCCAGTGCGCAATTTGCATGGTAAGAACAAATAATTTGTTTTACATACCGTAATGCTGCTGGGCAATCGATAAGTCGGAAATGCCATTTCAAACTTGAATTTGTATACTCCCTCAATGAGGCGACCATCTCCACACAGGACAATTTCGTCTTCGAAGAGCGAAGCAAATCCATTTCCCAAGTATTCACCGTTCCTTTTACCACGTCCTGGACCAAGAAAGCCAGATTCCTCCAAGACATCTCCAGGCGCAACCGCAGTTTTATAGACCTTCACATATCCATGCAAGCAGAGAACTAGATGTGTTATGCGGACCGGTTTCACGACCTTCAAGACCACGCAGCCTTTCACCAACTCGCCAGAAAAGTACGCCTTGTATGGTTCATCCAACTGTATATAGAATTCAGAAATAGTTTTAGTACGGTTGCTAAAGCGATCTGTAAACTTGGATATTATGGACCGGTTTCGAGCAGACGAAGGAGTGGAGGGCCTGGGAAAGGGATCAAACGACATGGCAGATCAACTGTATATCGTCCCCATCCACACAACGGCTCGCATGGGTGTTCGACAAACTTCGTGGGAAGGAGACGGCGAGCGCAAAGGGAGACTCGATGTTAGTTGTAATGGGGGCCTGTCCAGGCAGTTCCCTGGGGCCACGCCTTCGGGGATGCGCGGTACGGCAGCAGGAGGGAGGCTGAGCGAGAGCGTCGTCAACTCTTACGACGTTGGAGGAGGGCCGGAGAGAAAGCCGGAGAGAGCGAGACTCCTGCTAGCTAGATACGAGAATGCCGTGCTGCTGGACCTGGCAGACAGGCCCGGGTATGGTGGCAAGCCGTGCTGCAGCAACTCGACAACTTGTCAGGCGTAGGAAAAGTAACGGGAGAGCAGTCGATATGGGGTAGCAACGGACATGGTCCCGGGCAAACGGAGCATTCGGAGCGACCCTGAAGGATGGGTTAGTCAGAAGGAACGGACGGCATCTCATGAGACCAGCTGCTCTGTGGATTGCAGAGAGGAAGAGCAGCGGTGGCTATGTTGGGAGAATGGAGACGAGGAGAGGATGGCGGTGGCAGTCGGGGTGGAGATGGACTCGGGCTTGTATCAGCGTGTTTGCGGGCTGTAGCGCAGATTTGGGGGCGGTTAGGCCTACCTGGGTAGAGAAGAGATTACGAAACTATCGCTGCCACTACAGATGTACCGTTACCACTGTTCATATCGCCGCCGCTTTGTATTGCAGCTCTTTGTGTGTGTGCTATCATTACTTCTATCTCAGCGTCTAAAATTCTTTATTATTGTTACTTCAAAACGGAATATCAATATTCTTTGTTTGCTTTTCTGTCCTTTTCGTCTTCCTGCATCAGCGTAGATGCCAACATTCGAGGAAGCAGCAGTACCAGGGCTGGGTGCGCATGTATATGGCATTAGGGCATGCAATTACTCTTATTATTACATTTATATTTGTGACGCAGCTGCGCAACCTGGCCATGGGGTAGTTATCCGGTCAGACAAAGGTTTCCCAGGGGCGTGGTTATGGTCAAGCTTTTGCCAATGTGAAAAAAGCTTGGGAGTCTTGTTGATCGGATCGACAATCGGGCTCCAGTTCTCCCATTTGTCTGCAGCCCGCCATTAGTAACTTAGGCAGTAAAAGAATGCAGGAAAGAATAATTTGCTGTAGAAAAGAACGCGGTGAAATTAATCAATGGAAATATTGAAATACACGAAGACATCCATCCCTCTGGTTCCTTCTCACCATAGGGGAAATTAACAAGATTAAAAAAAGAGCAGGGGGAATACTCATTCATCACTGAGCAGCGAGCAACCCCCCCCTCTCTCCTCTCCCAACCTTGTGCTCGCTTGGTGGGACCTCTGCTTCGCCAGGTTTGGCTGGTCGCTCTTTCACCCCAGGCCGGTAACGGCTTTGGGCTTAGGCGATGGCCAGGGAGAAGCCCAATCCCAACCTACAACTGGCTGCTGGGGCATGGTGGGACTAAAAATAACCGAACCCTGAAGTCTCACGAGGCATCTGATTCGGTGTTGCTGGCTCGAGGGGGAATAAGAGCAACCACAGGAGTGTTTGAACTCAGACAGCCATCATTGCTCGACTTGTGTGGGCTTCTATCAAGAGCATCGATTCGTGGAGGGGCCAGTTAAGCTTCAGCGCCGCTGTCAATGGCGAGAGAACACGCTGGCTTGGCGATAACAAGCATTTGCTCTTCACAGTCAAGACGCTAGTTTTTCAATTAAGATTTTTGGTTGCTTCTCCGTCCTCCTCGGATGGATGTGCAAATGGTCCTCACCATCCATCCCTTTCGTGGGGGATTTTTTTTTTTTTTTTNNTATGAAACTGAGCTCTTTATGTGCGTTATTTTTCGCTTTGCTCCTAAGCAAGATATCAGCTCCCCTTCCTGTTCTTAGTTGAAAAGGCACATCGATGAAGGGTCAAGACCTCTAAAACTAGGCGGGCTCACAGTACCTTGCCTCTGCCATACCATTTTGAATTCAAATCCACGATTCGGGTACACATGCATAGGCTTGTTCTTTGCCAGGCTAGATATAAGCACAGAATCATGGCCAACATCTGGGCTATTCAGCTCGCTACCGCAGATTGCATGATTAAGCAAGTGTCCAATCGAAATCATGATCAAGCGAGCCAGCCGACTGCTACATTCGAACAGTTATCCCACCCAAATAAGTAAAAACCTCTGCTGCCGGGTGGTGGGGTGTTACTCTTCTGATAGATTAGTTATGATATCTAAACTCGCCGCCCGTTGGATGTAGGGGTAATGATTCAGAAGGGCCACAGTTGATGAGTTTAACGGGGACTCGCCCTCCCCCTCCCCCTTAATGGCTTCGCGTATCCTGAAGGAATAAATCTGCGACATCAATTTTAACAGTGACTTAGTTCACATA
>QGQJ01000400.1:2336-53494 GCA_003206725.1 Blastomyces emzantsi | reverse complement strand
TTCCTGGCGCAAGCGTATGACGCATATGGCTCTACATCGTGATGAGAGCTTGACAAGCTTGCCCAGCGAGGAAGATTTGTTAGGGAGGCGTATGAATGGGTTGGCGGGTGGGTTGTTGGGGATGGGGGAGGGGGTAAAGACTCCTTAGGAATTTTTTTAATTTATTTACTGAAAGGGAATATTTAGAGGAATGTGTTTTAACTAACGGGCAACCGCTTATTTTATTTTTCGTTTGTACCAATTTGCGTGAGAGTAGTTGGTTTTCTCATGAGAAACGGTCTAAAACGTTAAACGATTTGCATGTACGGACTACATTTTGTCTGGGTACTGAAGCGTATGACTTTAGAAATAGATAAGTAGAAATATATGAGTTGTTCCAGTACACTATACACAGTACAGGAGTGTTCAGCTATGGAGCTTTCCGTGCCACAATTAAGAGTCAATTTTGTTCGATAACAGCTTGTTGCCCTAAACGGTATATTGAACTCTTCTATGTAATAATTGAAAAGCCGCACCGTAAGATCTCTGAGGAAAGTTTCATTATTACAACCAGCAGCATGCTGTGGTGATGGCGTAGGTGCTCGGGATGACTCAGGGGACGCCGAAACCGGCATCCCGACTAGTCAAAGTAGACAATGCTGCCATGATGAGTACAGGAGAGGACAGGAAAACTTTAGAGGCACGAGAAAAAGGGAGAATATTAAACTAATCAGGTCGAATTAATATTGCTTTCACAAAGGAACCAAACCGTTTTTTCTATCCCTGAAAAGAAAATCATCGTTCTAGAACGAATTGCTGATTGCGACAGAAATATGAAAAGCAAAAACCTCAGGCAGCCCTCGCAAACACTTGCTCCATCGCCTCTCCCAAAATATCTAATCCTTCTTTAATTTCCCCATCCGTGATAATCAACGGCGGTACGAATCTTAAACATCCCTCACCAGCCGTAATGATTAGCAACCCTCTCTCCCTCGCCTCGGCCACGATGTCTCCTAATACCCCCTTATACTGATCCGCAAGCTGCAACCCCAAAATCAACCCGCGCCCGCGAATATCCCCAACAGCGTCTGGGAATCGTTTCCGCAACTGCTCTAACCCTGACCGGAACGTCGCGGCGCGCGAGCGCACGGCAGATTGCAAGGCGCTGGACGCCAGACGGGTCAGCACGTGTTGTGCCACACGACAAGCCAACGGGTTCCCGCCAAACGTCGTGCCATGGTCGCCTGCCTTGATATGTTGGCTGACTGCATCAGAGATGAGAGTAGCCCCTATGGGGACGCCGTTGGCTAGTGCCTTGGCTGTTGTGAGAATATCCGGGTGCGCGGGGAGTGAGTCATCTTTTGGTTCGAAGGTGGGGTGTGCGTGCGCCCAAAGGGAGCCGGTTCGGGAGAGGCCGCATTGGATCTCATCGAAAATGAGGATGGCGCCAACTTCGTCGCAGCGCGAGCGAAGGGCACTGAGGAATTCAGGTGTTGCTGTATGAACGCCACCTTCGCCCTGGATAGGTTCGACGATCACACCGCAGGTTTTCTCGTTAATGAGAGTTGAGATTTGGGCGATGTCGTTATATTTGCCGTATTTGAAGCCGGGTACCATGGGCCCGAAGGGGGCTTGGTATTTGGGGTTTGGGGTGGCGGACAGAGCACCGTAAGTGCGGCCGTGGAAGGAATTGTAGAATGAGACAAATTCGTGCTTAGCACCGGACGGGTCGAGGCTGTGGCCGACCTTCCGGGCAAATTTGATGGCTGCTTCGTTGGCTTCGGTGCCGGAGTTGCAGATGAATGCTTGCTTCGCGCCACGCATCGCACCAGACTCAAGGGTGTAGGTGACGAGGAGCTGGCTGAGGGTACCGGTCCATTTGTTGTGGAAGAGATTGGATGCATGAATTAACATCCTAGACTAGATAGATTATATTAACTTTTGAGCACATTTCTGGGTGTCAGCTGGAGTATGTTTTGTACTAACCTGTTGCGATATGATTTCCGCAACCCCAGGATCAGAATGACCCAGTGACGTAACGGCAATTCCAGCTGTGAAGTCTAGATATTTTCGTTGCTCCATGTCCCATAAATAACACCCTTTACCGGAATCTATTACGGGAGTCGGTCGTACGTAGGTTGGGACCATGAAGGGAGCTCGCTGGCCCACGAAGGCTGCGGAGTTACTGTTCGGCGCTGGATCATGATGGGATGCTGTTTGTTTCGTATTCTACCGCCTGTCCGTTAATCTAATAATTCATGAAATGGCAAAGCGCATCGAAATATAACTACCTGGACCTGCTCTGTCCCCGACTTCGTCGATGCATACCTCCATTGAGGGCGTGACTCAAGCTCCGCAAATGATCGAGCGGATCGAGCGCATGGGTGGATTCGCCGTGCAGCGACACGGAAAGCCATATTGCAGGTTGTAAAATGCAAACGCTGCCCACAGTCCAATTCTATATGCCAACCAATACAAATTGAAGGTCAATTGGTGATTGTTGTGGGAGAGGAGATTGGAGAAAACAGAGCAATAACTTATAAATATTCGGGATCGATGACTGCTTTTTGAGCCCTGGAAAACGATCTTATCAGATCGGATCAAAAATATTCCGCGAGTCCTCGGCAAGATCCCGTCCCGCCGGCACTGCAGCTTCTTACTTATAAATCCTCGAATCGCAGCAGCAGGTTATTATCATTGTGGTATCTCCATTATTGTATCTCGCTGGTCATCAAGCTATTGTCCTTTTTAGCAACTATACCCACCATGGCATCCCTTCTTACCCTCCGCCACCTCCGGCCTACCAGCACCGGTCTCCGCAACCTCTACCATCCTTTCCGCCCCACTCGAGCTTTCTCAACAGGCCTACAAGCTAAACGCGATGATGCTAATAGCCAATTCGGAAATGCTCCCTCCCCGCCCCGACTCCCTAAAGAAGAGCAAGAAATCTTCGAGAACCTCCAAAAACAATCAACCGGTGCTTTTAGCACCCCCAGATCACCTCCGCAAATCAACCAATCCCCCCAGTCAGCACATTCGTCCTCCTCCTCAACAACAGCTGCGAGTCCGCAAATCGAGGTTAGCGGATCAGGCGAAGAATTACATCCAGATCTCTTCCGAGGGGCGAAACCTGAGTTTGAGGGCGAGACAAATCCCAAGACTGGTGAGGTTGGGGGCCCGAAGAACGATCCCTTGAGATGGGGTGCGAAAGGGGATTGGAGCTTTAACGGGAGGGTTACGGACTTTTGAAAAGTAAAACATGAAATAAAAAATGAGCGACACGTATAAAACAAAAGTAGGGGCTGCTATCGCGTTGACGTATTTCTATTCCGGGGAAGTCTTGGAAACTCTTTAACCAGCGGGGAAGAAGACCTGAGGGTTCCAGAGGCGCGCGTCGCGCGGCGGTTCGCACTTGGGTGGCATTTTGGAGAGAAGCTATTCAAATGGCAAGTTTACTGGGGAAGTTGTAAACGGATTACCCAATTTCCATAACTTCGGTTGGATGTTAGTGCACCGACACGCTTGGACGTGACCGAGCCACAAAATCCCCTTGGTGGATGAGTTGACATTCCGAGCATTTTCAAACACAAATTCCCTTCCCTGCTATGAAGAATAAGGGAACTGGATTAACATTGATGTCTAATAATTTTTGTACCAATACATCATTCTCCTCTTTGCTATTTAGCCTTTTGTTCCATGTTTTTAGACCATATTTAGATAGCCGCGATTTGGAAATAAGTTGCTATTTCACTTTGAAAAACGGTTATATGTACAGAATATGAAAGATGCCTGACCAAAGAGAAAGCAGAGAAAATGCCAACAAAAGTATAATACCGCTTCACGCTAGTATGCAGGTGATGTTTTGACCGCAGGAGAAAGGAATATGGAAACAGGCCCGAAAGAGACGCTTCTGCTTGGGATTCCGCATCATGGTTGATCTATCATAAGCCCTAGATATCTAGGAAGTGTGGAACCATCAATCTCGCAGGATATACTCTCCACAGACATAATTAAAAAGGGAGCTCATACATAGAGAGATATTTTATACATTTTAACCCTGAAGTCGAGCCACAGTAGCTTTGCCCACTCTGCTATCATTCGACCTTTCAAGTTCTTTGCTAATCCATGCACCGATTTCTGAAATATCCTCCAGGTTAACACCCGTCCGCATTCCTAGACTGTGAACAGTGTGAATGAGGTCCTCTGTGGAGATATTTCCAGTAGCACCTTTCGAATAAGGACAGCCGCCAAGCCCACCCACGCTACTGTCAAAAATGCGGATACCATGCTCCAGGCCGACAATGGTGTTTACGAGCGCTTGGCCGTAGGTGTCATGGAAATGGAGGGCGAGATCAGTATTGGCAATGCCAGCGGAGGTAAGGGTTTGTAACAGTTTTAATGTCCGGGGTGCAGTGCCCATTCCAGTAGTGTCAGCGACTGAGACCTCGTCGGCACCCATCTCGAGCAGAGTGGCTGTTATTTCGGCAACCTTGTGAGGAGAAACATCAGGACCTTCATAGGGGCATCCAAGCGCCACAGACACATAACCGCGGACCCGAATATTTTTCTCCTTGGCAAGTTCTACAATGGGCCGGATGCGTTCGAGGGATTCTTCAATAGTGCAGTTTGTGTTTGCTTTTGAGAATGCTTCTGTTGCAGCGGCAAACAACGAGATTTCGGTAGTGGGTTTAGGAAGCGCGTTGGAGTTTGACGCTTCGGAGGCCGGTGGGCTATCAGTTTCCATGATTTTTACTAGATTTTGGAGCCCCTTGATATTGGGGACTAAGTAGTTATATGCAATCGAGTGGGATGCCTTGGGAGGCGTTTTGAGGAGGTGTGACAGTATTTCCGGGGTGCTGGCCATCTATGAATTGAGGTGAGTACTTCGAATAGTAAAGAAGGCGAACGTGAAACAGAGGAACTACGAACCTGTGGCACCCACTTCTCTGGGACAAACGAGCCAGCCTCAATTGTGGTCAATCCCGTCTTCGCCAGTTTTTCAATGAGTTCCAGTTTTGTGCCTAAAGGAATTGCTTTCTTCTCATTCTGGAGCCCGTCTCGGGGGCCGACTTCAACGATCCGAACATGGTCTCCGGCAAAGCTTGTTTCAGTAGAAAAATGGCGGGCTGGTCTCTGGTGCCGGACAAGCTGGCAGAGTCTAAAAGTAGTTCTTGCGGAGGTGAACATGTTGAATAATATGAGTATTTATACTGTCGTCAGATAGATTGAAGCTGTTGATGATTGTCGCTTCCGATCGCCGCGGGGAAAGCTGCTCGGCCAAATGAGGGATCACGTGATCAGGACTGCGGGAAAGGGTGGAAATTTTGAGCCAATCAGAAAGCTACGATCTTATCACCGATATGTCCTGGCAGTATTCTGCCGCTTTCCCCTGTCCGCATTATGTCATCACTGCTCCCCCCGCCAGAAAAATATTTCATCCTCCGACGTTTGATATGCGATAGATCGAGGGATAGAACCAATAAACTGGAAAGTTGAAGCATCCTCCAACGATACCTTGTATGTGCTCTCTGGATGAATATATGAAGGCTCCAGTACATCTATATTATTCCCGTTTCCCACATTCTTTGGTTCTCTAGTATTATGGCAGACCACATGGCCCCGCCAGCGGCCACCCCGGTACAAGCTACCGCTGACAAGCCCTCGAATCATACACGCCAGCCCAAAAAAAGGTTCGTGGGACGCAAGACAGCGGATGCTCAGGCACAAGGCCAGAAGGATGGAGATTCTCAAACATCAAATACAACGTCCCTTCAACAAGGTATGTCCCCTATTCCCCATTAGGTGCGCTTGTTGGTATCCCCGCCCCTAACAACATTTCTAGCACGACCCCGAAGAGCTCCGCGAGCTTTAAATCAAGTCCCAGTCGAAATCCTAGATGATGAAGATATCAAAGCGGCAATCTCCCTTCTCCCACGAAACTACTCCTTCGAAATCCCCAAAACCATCCATAGAATACGAACATCGGGCGCAAAAAGAGTAGCCCTACAATTCCCCGAAGGCCTCCTCCTCTTCGCAACTACAATATCCGACATCCTCGCCCAGTTCTGCCCTGGAATCGAAACCTTAATTATGGGCGATGTCACATACGGCGCTTGCTGTATAGATGACTACACCGCGCGTGCACTGGGCTGTGACCTACTCGTCCACTACGCGCACAGCTGTCTGATCCCCGTCGATGTCACCACGATCAAAACCCTATATATCTTTGTCGACATAAGCATCGACACACAACACCTAATCGCTACACTAGAAAGAAATTTCCCGAGTGGAAAATCCATCGCAGTCGTGGGTACAATCCAATTCAACGCAACCATCCACGGGCTAAAGCCCACCCTTGAAAAGGCTGGCTACTCCATCCTCGTCCCCCAGATCACTCCGCTCAGTAAAGGTGAGATCCTAGGCTGCACTTCCCCCAAACTACCCCTAGACCAAGTCGACATCCTCCTCTATCTCGGCGATGGCCGCTTCCATCTCGAATCCGCCATGATCCACAACCCCTCCCTCCCCGCGTACCGCTACGACCCATATTCCCGCACCCTCTCCCGCGAATCCTACAACCACGAAGAAATGCTCACCCTGCGCCGCGACGCCATCAACGCCGCCAGAACGGCACGGAAATGGGGTATCATCCTAGGCTCCTTGGGCCGGCAGGGCAACCCGCACACCATGGCCATGATCGAGAGGCAGCTGAATGAGCGCGGGGTTCCGTTTGTAAATTTGCTGCTTAGTGAGATTTTCCCGGGGAAGCTAGCGTCGATGCCTGATGTGGAGTGCTGGGTGCAGATTGCGTGTCCGCGGTTGAGCATTGACTGGGGCTATGCGTTTTCGCGGCCGTTGTTGTCGCCGTATGAGGCGCTTGTGGCTCTTGGGGAGAGGCTGGGGTGGGATGAGGGGAATGGCGGGGTTTATCCGATGGATTTTTATGCGAAGGATGGGCTGGGAAGGACGAAACCGGAGGTTGCGGTGGGATGTGTTGCTTGATTGTGTGGGTTTCCCGGTTATGGAATATGGTTATGAATTTTTGGATGAATCACTTTTGGAATGCCCCCATGATCATGTATATATCTATCATGGAATGCACACTGTACAAGAGGGCAAGTTCCCTCCAAGGGTAGGAGGGAGAGGCTTTTCTTCCCGTATAAATTACAATATAATGACGATGCCTCGAATCATTCGCAAAATCGCTCACAGCCAGAACATTTTTGCTTTGTGCACTCATTGTTCCAAGAAAAAGAGAAGAAAAGGACGGAAACAAAAATTGATTATAAAAATTTTGTACATTACAAATGTCGTCTCACTTCACTTCATCCGCACTGTCCATATTGATATCACTCGCACTGCCCCTTCGCAGGGATAGCATGCTCTTACCACCCAGGTCATCGACAGCCCTCTCTGCCGCACGCCAGCTCGACACTGCCTTCTCCACATCATCATACATCTCCAGCGTATCATTGATGATGCCGCCCTCATCCATGTCCGAAACCTGTGTTCCCTCCCGAGAAGCCCAATCGCTCTGCATCGGGAAGGACGGGCCGAACGTCTTTTCTGAAGTTGGGTTAAACATCACCGCGTTCGCGAACATCCGCACAAGTTCCATTTCTAGTTGTGCTGAATTCACGATGCCCTTGGGTGGGGTCAGCTCTGCAGTTCTCCTCAGTAACAGACCATTGTTTTTCGAGGGGGATATGCCAAGCCCTGGGCCAGGCCCGGGAGATTCGGTGTTTTCTCCACTGGGGGTATTCACAGCCTCCGTTGCCGCCGCTACGGCTTTGCTTCCCTGATGAATAGCGGATTTAATAGACTTTATATCCTGAGGCCGATAGATAAGGCTTTTATATCCCGGAGCGTCACGCTCTGTTAGTGGCTTCGCAAATATGGACGCGTATTTATGAGATGCGATATCGTTCATGATTGGAGCACAGGTTCGCGGGAAATTTCGGGTAAATTGTACGTATTGTGCCGCTTGTCGAGTAGGTGGTTGGGTCGCATCGTCCGTTTCACTTGGTCCCCGCTTCCTTTTACCTCTCGCCTTTGATACGTATTCATCTGCTTGGGCTTGGCTTGGGGCTTTTAGCCGCCTTGACGCTCGAAGTTCCACTTCTGTGTCATCTGGTATCCCAGCAGGAGTGCTTGGCATTTCACGCTTTATTTTCTGCTGAATAACAGAGCCAGAATCAGTGATCGACTCATCGTCACGAGATACGTTGGATCGAGCACCCCGGCTCCGGTTTCGAGTGGCGCGTATGGGAGAGGAAACCGGGCTAGCAGTAGCCCTGCCCCTAAGTGCTGGTGTGGATTTCCTTTGACGAGTGTTCCTTGCTGGGCCGGAATCCACATCTGCATGCGCGGTTTGATCCTTGGGCTGAATTTTTGATATTGATGGCATTTCAATCTCAGACGTTGGTGACGGCGCCCTTTCGCTGATAGGGCTCACATCCTCCGGTCGAGGCCGTATTGGAGACCCAGGCGACTTAGATATGACAATCGGGCTTGGTTTTTTCCAAGGGGTGAGCGAACCAGAAGTATCTAGAGACGGTCTCGGCGGTCTCCGGTTTAGGGCCGCCGAAAATGAAGGAGTATAACGATCTAGTCCACCGGTGCCAGGTGTACTGACCGGAGTTGCTAGGTGCGGTTCGTGCGGGGTAGTTTGACTTCTAGCGTCTTTTTGTAACTGTTGAGGTAACCCAAGTCCGACTGGCCGTGATGGTTGGGGTGAAGGACCGGAAGGGCCCTGGAAAGATTTGCCTGCCTCTAGCTGGACATATGGACTATGTGCGCCAAGCGGTAAGTGAGACCTACCCGTAAGCTGGCTGTTGGAGTAAGGTATGTTGGCATAAGGAGATATCTGCGCATAAGTGGTTGATGGACTCGGTTGTGGGGACCATTGCTTTTGATAATGTGTGTTTGGAGGTGCCTGAGTCATTTGGGTCTGCGGAGGGGAATATTGAACGGGCTGGAAGGTAGCCATCGTACGCTGTTGTGGTTGTTGTTGTTGTTGTTGTTGTTGTTGTTGTTGTTGTTGTTGTTGTTGTTGTTGTTGTTGGGCACTTGTAGCAGTGGGCGTGGGTTGTAATGACGGCAGTGAAGCCTGAGAAACAGCGGATGTGACCGGGGTGAGCACTTCGCCTGGTGCTCGCCCAGTTCCTGCATGAGGTATTGTCGGAGTGTTTACTCCTTGTTGACCTGGCTTGGAAGTGGCATACTGCAAGCCACGACCAGAGATGTGATCTTGAGAGGGAAGTATGGACGTATTTCCATTTCCCAGGTTTGGCGCAAGAGAGCGAGGTGGGATATGTTGCGCGATAACCTGTGGGCCAACTTGTTGCCACTGTTGCGCTTGGGGGTGTTGCGGAGAGGATCGTGGTGCGTTTGCAATTTTTCCTTCAACCTGTAGAGTTTGTTGGACAGCCGCCTGCCCCTCTACTAAACCAGGTTGTGGATATTTTGGTATCTGAACAGTCTGTACCTGCTCGAGGACCTGGTCTCGCGGTCGCTCAATATTGACTCCGGGAGCAACCGTCGCCGGCTTTGGCGATGAAGGCTTTGCCTGTGCCGCTTCTTTAGATATTTCGAGAGTCGCCGACGGGCCGTCGATTATCGGAGGCGTATGTTTGCGAAGTTCCGCATTCTCCAGCGTCTTGATTTCATCTTTAATTCTGGCATATTTCCTTTCTTCATCTTCAATCTCTCGCGTCGCGCGTTCCTTGTACCTAGCATATAAACGAGCGACAAGGGTTGGAATCACTGTAGAATACGAAGCGCCCTCATGTTTGGACAACGGATCCTGTATCTTCCTTTTCTTTGGATTCGTGTTCACAGCATCCGAGTTGTAGCCATTGGACCCGCGTTCCGGGGTTCCCTCCCTGTTTTGCAACTCTTCCTGTACTAGATTTATATAAAGCGCTTCCAGAGCCTGCGGGGTCAGTCTAGCCTTGTCAAAGGTTGCATTTTGGCGGACGAAGGAATTGTTGGTTAGAAGTTCTGAAATAGGCGTGAAATTGGACGGTTGGGAATCAAGGGTGTTGAGGAATTGGAAAAAGAGCAGAGATTCGAAGGGAGTGTAGGACGACAACGAAGGCATCCCCCATTGCCAGTCAAGTCGACCAGACAGGGCGTTGCTGTCCTTGACGATGGGAGCCACGGTGGGAGTAGTCCGTGGGTCTGGTAGAGGTACAGGCGGGCGACTGAATACCTGGGAAATGGATCGGGCAGAAAGTATGGGCTGGCGTGTTTCTCTGCCTTCAGACCATCACGGTGTCTTCCAACAGCCACAAACGCACGAGGACGTCGCTTGAGAGAAATTTAAGGTGTGACGACGGCAGCTGAATCTCCTGGAAGAACCTGGTGATGGAATATTGATGGAATCGGGGTTTCCTGGATGTCGCAAGGGCAAGTCATGACGATAACAAGAGGAAAAACGAGATAGGCGAATGGGAAGGCAGGAAGTTCACGTGAGAGTAGTGCTTTAGTCATGTGATATTAACTGAGTCATCCATCGGTTTCAGGGGCTGGTCACGGGATTTCGGCGCCGAGTCAACATCTCAACATCAACAAAAGTCAACAAACAAACACAGCTAGTTAACGTTCGAACTAAATATAACCGGAGGACAAACGCAAGATTTGTTCCTCCGCCCCCTTTTCCTTTTCTGCTCTGGTTTACCCTTTTTTTTTTAACCCTTTTTGCCGTTTTGATCCCCACCCACCCACTCTACCGTGTTGACTAGTGGCAGATGGTCTTGCCTGTTCAGCCTACCAGAAGAGAGCTGGTGGCCCAAACAGTCCAAGTAGCGGCGTTTGCTCCGTGAAGGCCCCAGCACAGGTAACTAGCTTTTGCTTATTTGTTCCCAGAGGCTGCTGCTGGCTGCTGCTGGCTGCTGCTCCAAGCCTGTCATGCTTGGATCTCACTGCCAGGGTTGTGATTATTACTAGGGCCAGGGGAGGTCTCGCGTCTCTAACAACTTTAATTTAACTCACAGGAACTCTCCCACCTCTCACCTCCCACATCCCCATCCATTTCCCCTCTATATCTGAAAGCAGATTATATCGCTCGGATTCTCAGCTGGCTCTGGTTTCATCTATCACCGCCTCACTTGTCTCTCTGGTCCTTCACCTCTCTAATTCCCAAGCTACAAAGAAACTCCCTTTATAAACCTCCACCGGCTTCACCCCTAGCAACTGTCTCTCCACCACATACGCCGCAAATATGTCGGACATAGAAGAAGAATGGAAGCCTACTGGACGGCCTCAATCGTACGTACTATCTGCTCTTGATCATTCTATTTATTTGTAAAGCTTTGTTGTTGACTAATCTAACGTAGAACTATGGCCCGCTCTCTCGCTGCTGCCCTTGATAACGCCTTCATGCTGGATAGTGAGGTCGACAGCCTGACACAATCTGTTCACTATAAGTACGCCTATCAACATTCAATCAAGCATTCAATCAGCTCTCTGGCAGTTTACAAATGATATCATGGCGACACTGCGATAAAAATCAACACCACAATAATACATCTACAATCCTATGGGGTTCACACCTATCCTGCGGGTTCTACCTCTCCGCATTTGCTGATAAATATTTTCTGTGCTTTTCCAGGCAACAATTGGTCACGATTCAAAACCGCGAGCTGGAGGCCCTGGAAGCAAGAATCCGGGAAGCTGAAATGCGCCTAAAACAATCAAATTCCCGATCTGCCTCCCCGGAGGAACGAGCTTCCGATAATAATGCAGAAAACGGCTCGGATCGAACAGAAGGCGACATGGCAGAGGCATTCCCATCAGGCCAGGATGCGGAGAAAAGACATGGTCAGTCGCTACTATCATCTCCTACTTCAGAAAGCCAACAATCGGACGAAGGATTCACGGATAGTTCGACTTCAGCAGCTACGTCCAGCGATGCCGACGATAGCATAACTCGCGACGACGGTCCCACCAGAGACGAAACGAAAGAGAAGGAAAAGGGCATAGATCGAAATTCGTAACAGAGATAATGTGAACTAGAAAGGGCCTTCTTCATTTTTCTCTCATAGCCATTCTGTTCCTTGCCTCTCAGTCTGAAGACCGTCCGCTGCGACTGGGCAAGAAATGCTGGAGTCTGCCGTTTTCAGCGGCCATAAGAATCATGGAATACCTTTTTTTTGATTCCCAACGGCGTGCAGATTACCCTTGCCCGTTCATCCCATTTTCCTCCCAACAGCTTGCAACAAGATATTACAAGGTCCAGTTTCTGCTTCCATTTTCTGATTTTTCGCCCTTTCTTTCTCTCTTTCTTTCTTTCTTTCTTTCTTTGTGCTTGGGTTTTTTACTTTGTGTCCAGCTGCTTTTATTATTTTAACCAGTCAATGCCTCACGATGCGTCGTACATACACACATAGCATACCATATACCCCGTCCCGTCGTTGAAGGCACCTTCTCAAATTTTCTTTCACGGTCCTTTTTTTTTATCTTGTCCTGGTTCTACTTAAACCCATTCCAATCATTTAATTTCGTTTGAATACCCTCACCATTTCGTTCATTCATTCTCATTGTCGTTTTCCTATCCCTACATTACTCTTTTTCTTAATACTAGCTTTTCGCTCATCCCCTCTCCTCCCCTCCCCTCCTACTTCCTCTAAGGCGCAATTTCTGTCACCCTCCATTCCAGACATGCGTACGCAACAACGGTCGCTCTCTTTCTCTCAATGGTTTCCTTGGTTTGCGTCACTTTTTGAGCTTTTTATTTTCTTTTTTCTCTTGACAGCTAAGGCCTCTGGGCCATCCATTGGACCATAGCCGGTTTATCCCCTCCCTCAAATAATACCTATTAATTCTTTTGTACATAAGCAAGAATCGAAAATGGAAGCAGCTGATTGACCATATCTCAAGTTGCGGTAAGCGGAAGCCATAAATAAAATGGAGACACAGCTGCCATTAAGAGGTTGGCTTCAAAGTGTGATGCAGGCGCTCTACGCCCTATATATATATATATATATATCTATATAAATAAATAAAAATCGCGAGGGTAGCATCCTTGGGAAACAAAGGCCATGTGATAGGTGTTAGTGAAAGGGTTAGGGGCTTGAACTGTCAGGTGTGTGGTGGGCTTGTGCTGGTTCCTTTTTTGATGGTTGTTAATGGCGGTCTTAGACTTAGGCACGAGGAAGCCTGAGCACTGGCCGGATCAATGTCTTCAATCGGCCTATCTGTTAGGATGCTTCGATCATATGCCTCTACGTTCGTTCAAAATATATAGAGAGAGCCTTTCAATACGTGCAATAGTCAGGATACAGGCGAGCATGTGCCCCGCTCGGTCACCAGAAGGACTCGCGGTGGGGTTGAAAGAGAATTGGCAGTGGGCTCATTTATATGGTTTTCATTTTGTCTAAACCATCATCTCCAGTCAGAGTCTTAACTATCTTAAAGTTGGAAATATAAAATGCCAAATCATTAGGAATTAAAAATACGTCATTTCATGGTTTCATTCATTTCGACATCTGCTCAAAATATCTCTCCCACCCGATTTCCCTCATCTTGGCCCCTTTAATATCCAGATTTTCCACCTTGGCATTTTTCGCATACTCCTCTACTTTCTTCCGTAGTTGTCCATCAAATGCACCCAGTATCCGCGCTGCAAGAAGCGCGGCGTTGATGCTATTATTAATTCCCACAGTGGCAACCGGGACGCCTCTTGGCATTTGCACAATGCTATACAAACTATCAACCCCGTCCAGTGAGCTCCCCTTGACCGGAACGCCGATAACGGGCAGCGCGGTGTGGGCAGCCGCCATGCCGGGTAGATGCGCTGCACCCCCTGCCGCAGCGATGATTACCTTGATGCCTCGCGAGGCAGCAGTGGAGGCGTACTCGGCCATATAGTCAGGTGTTCGGTGAGCGGAGGTAATGTCAACATCGGGGTCGATGCCGAACGTGTATTTTAGAAGATTAAGGCCGGGTATCAACGTTTTGAGGTCGCTGTCAGAACCCATCACTACCCCAATGGTGGGTTTAGGTTGAGCACTGGCCGTACTAGGTGGATGGAAAAGGATAGGCGCAGTAGATGTAGCGATGATGGCGTCCGTGGGGCCGAGGAGCGGTTGGACGAGTGACTCCGCTTCCTTCATTGTACGCGCGGTGATGGTAATGTGTCCCATCTTCCGTCCCGGGCGGGCGGCACCTTTGCTGTAGAGATGGATGCTGGCATTGGGGATTGAGAGGGCTCGCTCAGCGACTTTGAGATGCGAGTCTAGTGTTGAACCTCCGAGGATGTTTACCATTATTGCCGGTTGGCGGATTTTGAGGCTTTGTTGGGGTATGGGGAGGTCAAGGATCGCTCTTAAGTGCGCTTCGAATTGGGAGACGGGGCAGGCTTCGATGGTGTAATGCCCTGAGTTATGGATGCGACTGGCAAGTTCACATAACAGGAGAGAATCATCTTCTAAGAGGAACATTTCGACGCCAAATACGCCTTTGCCTTCAAATGCCGCGACTGCGTTTCTTGCCAGCTCCTGAGCTCTCTTGTCAATAGCTTCTGAGACGCCCCTGGATGGGGCATATACGAGCTTGCATATTGAATCCTCCTGGACGGTTTCAACGGTGGGGTAGGAGAGAACGCCGTCTTTAGTTTTAACAACCATGACAGCCAGTTCCTAGATTTTGGAATGTCAACAATACGGCCGTTGCTATGGACAAACAAGTGGACAAACAAGCTAGGAGCTGCATACCATTCTAAAGCTTGCCCATTTTTCAGCGTAGAGTGGTCGGTCTTTTAGAGCTTCCAAGGCCGCCGGCACTGATGCCCTTGACTTAACAGTATAATTTCCTTAAAATCACATCATCAGTTAGATAATGTTACAGTGATATAATATTTATAGAAGGGGAGATAAAAAAAATCTTACCCCGTCCATCGTAAGCCAGTGTTTTTGACTTAAGCATAAGCGGATAACCCAGCTCTTCCCCAATTGCCTCCAACTCCTCCACGGTGTTGGACTTCAATTCCTTATACTCTGCCATTGGGATGCCATAGCGAGACAGATGTTCTTTCTGCGCAAATTTATCCTGGATAATTCGAATGCTCTGCCAACTCGGTTGGACTTCCACTTGCCCTTCTACTTCCTCAAGTGCATAGGTATCCACATGTTCAATCTCCGCAGTAATAACGTCGCATGAGTCTGCTAGTCTGCGTACCGATGCGCGGTCAGCAAAGGAGCCGATGATATGTCCGCTGTGGGCGCTAATTTGTTTTGCGGGGGCGTTGTCGGCGTCGAGTATGGTCATCTGGATATTCAGGCGGTTTGCGGCCTCCATGAGCATTCTGCCCAATTGGCCGCCGCCAAGGACGCCAACATTGCGAGATGCCAGCATCACAAAGGTTTCCGCGTGGTAAGGGCGTTAAGCGGTGTGGTTGTTGGGGGGAGTGAAATGGTAAATATTTTTGCGCCGCGGTGACTGACTGACTCCCGAGAATATCTTTGCCCGCACCGGCGGAAAATCTATGTTCCCTGCCCCGCGCCAAAACGAGACTTTGGGAAGATTAGAAAGTCCCTGATTCAAGCATGTTGAATTAAGGCAATGGGCGCATCTTGAGCAGAAATAGCTTGATTTATTTCGTGATTAGCTGAATTGGAGCGCCAGCTTGCTGAAATTGAAAACCAGCCACTGATTTATCTTCGTTATAAGGTTTTCAAGATTCATCACTCGTTCATAAGCAAGCTGCATGACTGTAGTTAGCTACGTCATTGCGGTGCATTCCAGCCTGGCTCGTGGGCTGTTATATAAAGCGCCATAAAAACGCCAATTTCCCCAGCAATAGACTGCCGCACTTAAGTTGCTTGACGGACACTTTCCGACCATTAGTTCTTTCATTCCTGCTTAGACGTTATTTTTTTTAACCATGGTTGCCATTGACAACTCTGAGCACGTTTGCGAAGAGGAGAAACGCCTACATGAGGATCGAAAGCGAGTAAAATACTGGAAGAAATGGGGCCCATATGTCGCAGAAAGGCAGTGGGCAACAGGTTAGCTGCCTCAATCAGAGCTCTTTACGAAACACACAGCTAATGATTCGAATCGCCCCAGTTCGTGAGGACTACTCGTGAGTGTGCTCCATAATACGCAAGAACTACTTCGTTTTCTAACCCATCAACCTTTACAGCGCGGACGGAGATGCATGGAGTTGTAGGTTCTAAAAGCATCATATGTGGAATGCGGCAAAGGCTTACAGTTTATCCAAATTCCAGACTTCCCTCATGATCATGCCAGATCGAGAACATTCCGTTGGGGAGAAGACGGAATTGCTGGAGTATCAGATACCCACGGCCTCCAGAATATAGCCTTTGCGTTTTGGAATGAGAAAGAGTATGATGCGCCTTGGGGTCCCTTGCTCTGATCGGAAGTTGCTAATTGGAGTAGCGATTTTCTCAAGGAGAGGCTCTTTGGTCTATCAAACCCGCAAGGAAACCATGGCGAGAGTATCAAAGAAGCCCATTTTCATTTGGATAACACTCCAACGGTAAGGTACATTACTTGGTTATTTTGTGAAATTGCATAACCTAACAGTTGAATGCAGCATTCTTACATGAAATATTTGTACAAATATCCGCAAAAGAACTTCCCTTATAAAAACCTCTTGGAAGAAAATGCAAGGCGTGGGAAACAAGACAGAGAGTACCAAATTCTTGACACGGGCATTTTTGACGATAATCGGTATTGGGATATTTTCATTGAAACAGCAAAGGAGGA
Organism: Blastomyces emzantsi; assembly: GCA_003206725.1. NCBI lineage: Eukaryota > Fungi > Ascomycota > Eurotiomycetes > Onygenales > Ajellomycetaceae > Blastomyces > Blastomyces emzantsi. Next base: position 36,781 of record QGQJ01000400.1, on the reverse strand, counting down.
TGAAGACGAATTACTTTTTCGTGTCATTGCATACAACCGAGGCCCGGAACCCGCTCCGCTGCACATCATTCCACACGTTTGGTTCAGGAACACATGGGGATGGGGCCGCGAGAATGGCAAAAAGCCGTCACTCCAGCAAATCGACCCTTTAATGGTCCAGTCAGAGCACTCCAAGCTTGGCACTCGATACATTCAACTATCACCATCACCTTCTCCCACTGCCGATAGCACGGAGAACGTTACGCCTCGTTCTCTATTCACTGAAAACGAAACTAATACCAAATTACTATACGGTAAAGATAATGACCAACCATACGTCAAGGATGCCTTCCATCGGTATATCGTTGACGATGAAAAGGAAGCCATAAACCCTAAGGGTCATGGCACCAAGTTTGCCGCATGGTATGCTTTCGATGAAGGAGATGGTGTCCCTCCGGGGGAATGTGCTGTCGTTCGATTTCGCATATCCAAAAATAATGATCTCTACGTGGATGAAGAGGTTTTGGATAACATTATCGAAAAGCGCATTGAGGAAGCAGACGACTTCTACTACCGAATCAGTCCCTTACCGATGACGGATGATTTGAGGAATATTCAGAGGCAGGCTCTTTCGGGGATGATGTGGACAAAACAACATTATCAGTTTATATGGGACCAATGGGCAGAAGGTGACCCAGGCTTGCTGCCGCCGCCACCGGAAAGGAAAGCAGTTCGTAACCAGAAGTGGAAACATCTGCATATTGATGATGTTTTGTCCATGCCTGACTCCTGGGAGTACCCTTTCTTCGCTGCATGGGACACTGCTTTTCATTGCATTCCCCTTGCTATGGTGGATCCCGAATTTGCTAAGAAGCAGCTTGACCTCCTTACGAGGGAATGGTACATGCACCCTAACGGACAGATTCCTGCCTACGAATGGAATTTCGGAGATGTTAACCCTCCCGTTCATGCCTGGGCAGTTTTCCGGATATTCAAAATTGAAAGAAAAATGTATGGGCGACAAGACCTGGATTTCCTGGAAAGAGTGTTCCAGAAGCTGCTCATGAATTTCACATGGTGGGTTAACAGAAAGGATTTTGAGGGCAAGAACGTTTTCGAGGGCGGTTTCCTAGGCTTGGATAATATTGGTCTTTTTAATAGATCCGAGCCGCTGCCAACAGGAGGCGTACTCGAACAGGCCGACAGTACTGGATGGATGGCATTTTATTGTCTGTCGATGCTTAACATCGCACTGGAATTGGCAAAACACCGAAGGATATACGAAGACAGTAAGCCATTAAAAAAAAGCCTCCTCGTTCTATATGTTCTAACTATTCTTAGTTGCGTCGAAATTTTTCGAGCATTTTATCCTGATTAGCGATGCGATGACTTTCAGGGTCGGAGACGAACAATCGTCCTTATGGAGCGAAGAGGATGGGTAAGCCTCTTAAGGTCCCCCGTAGCCGATTCTGATGCTGGAAAAATTCATTAATTCTATTTAGGTTCTATTACGATGCCATTTCCTATGGAGGCCCGTGGAGCCATCAATTGCCCGTTCGATCCCTCGTAGGATTAATCCCGTTATATGCTGTGCTTACCTTAGAACCGGAGCTTATCAACAAGTTTCCTGATTTCAAGCGACGCATGAATTGGTTTATTGATAACAAATTCGACGTCGCTGAACGCAACATAGCCAGCATGAAACGTCGCGGGAAGGACGACAGGCTGCTCCTCTCCCTGGTGAGCAAAGAGAGATTGGAGAAGATACTTAAACGAATGCTTGATGAAACCGAATTTCTGGCGGAACATGGAGTACGCTCCATGTCGAAATATCATGCTGAACACCCTTATTCCATGGAAGTTAATGGCCAGGAATTTAAAGTGGGATATGTACCCGGCGATTCTGACAGCGGTCTTTTTGGCGGCAATAGTAACTGGAGGGGTCCGATCTGGCTCTGTGTCAATTTTTTGCTGATCGAATCACTTCTGAGGTTTCATATGTTTTACGGGGATTCCTTCCAGATTGAATGCCCAACTGACTCTGGAGACTATATGAATCTGGGCCACGTGGCTGAAGAAATCCAACATCGTTTACAGCATCTCTTTGTCAGAGGTGATGATGATCGCAGGGCTGTCAATAATGGGAACGATACCCTTGACTTTGATCCGCACTGGAAGGATTACCTCTGGTTCCACGAATTTTTCGATGCTGATACTGGAAGAGGCCTCGGGGCTTCTCATCAGTGCGGCTGGACTGGCCTGATCGCAAAAATGATACATGATACCGGGTACGTATCTATTCGCAAATATGTGATGAAGACCGTGTTGCTAACACCTAACCCTTGAATAGAGTTACATGCCGCCTCCCGCACACTCCACGAACACCCACTACGGCTGCATCACATTACTTCGACGACATCTTCTCCCGCTTCTCAAAACCCCGTCGTTCCAAATCCCCGATGGTCCGCCGGTCTTCAGCCAGCCGCTCCATTGGCCGTCGAAGCAGTTTCACCAGTACTATCCCCGGTGATGAGAGCGTAAGCACCCACCCACTCGAGTCCAGCACAGTAATGCTAGGCGAAGAGGCGACACCTAGCGAGCTTGATGAACAAACGAGGAATCGTGTCCATGAACAGGTTGAGCGTATGGCGAGGCGCGATTCCGTCGCTGCATATGAGGATGAATTTGGGGCTGGAGCTGACGGATCGGAATGATTTGACGTATAATGTTGTGTTTTGGGAACTGGAGTTGGCTGAATTCGTAGATTTTTTATTTTTTTTATTTATCTATCTATCCGTTTGGTTATTTATTTTATGTGTGTATGTGCAAAGGTGAAATATGCGGCATTGACCTATACGCGCGGCTCCCTAATCGCGAAACCTGACACCGTCTATTCATATTAAGGCTTAGAGTTGCTACACAAGTCTAAAACTCTTATGGGCTACCGCAGTGTGCACATAATTGTTAGAGCGACATGGCAGCAGCGTCATGGTTCGCAGGGTATCAAATGAATCAGTTAGCCTCTTCTTCGTGATCCTGAAATGGCTACTGCTCCTGAACACATCGCTCTTCCTCCGGGGCATCAGAACCATCCAGCAAAACCTGCTTAAGCTCCATATTCTTCTTGATAGCGTCTTCATAAGCCTCCGTCCTAACCCGCCCATCATCACCCATGCTCTGTAGCTCTGACTTCCAGTACTCAACGAGGCCATTCATTTGAAACCAAGTCGGTTCCTGGTCATGGTGCATTTCAACCTCAAATTCAGTAAAAGATATGGGGCATGGAACAGGGTTAGGAAGTTCCGCATTGTAATGCGCCTAGTTCTCAGTTATCCGAGTTAGAGCCCACTTTAAGCTGAAAAAGCCTCCGCTCCATTGTGTCACAGCTCTTTCGACGAGGTGTTGTGTTAGGATAACACCTGGATCCCTCATTCCTGCCAGGTGCCGTTCGTTTAGGCCGCCATTAAACACCATGTAAAAATAAAATAGAACTCTGCGTTTGTGGAGTTCATCAAATTGAGATTCCTCCTCCGCGTCAAGTGAGTTATAGTTATCAGGGAGGACAGGTTTCTCGAGTGTTTTTGGTGGGGGATTATCAGGGCTTTGGAGCATTGGAGGGTGTCCTGTAGCAAGTAGAAGTGGGAGCAAGGTCGCATGTAGCCAATCATTGATGCAAGAAATTTTGTGGGTTTCCGGACAAATGAATATATTCCCGGGTGTAAGATTTGAACATAATCAATACCGTAGTTCTGACAACGTGGTAGAAGTTGTTTCCTTACCTGGGTGGCGCAAAGTGGGACGATTCAATTCATTATGGGGGTCAACCCCCAGGAGGTACGGAGCTATAGCCATGTACTGGTTCAGAAGTCGGACGTGGTCGTCCTGGGACTTGATCCCTTCAAAATTGACAACATGTGGCAATCGGACCTGACGCGGTTTACCATATCTTTTCGTCCACTCAGATTTCAGATTCCTTTTGTCCTATAGATATTAAATAGTCTTTCGGGAATTTCCCTGATGGACAGCATGTTAACATTCATTTTTTAACCTCGTATGGCAGAAAAGGGGTACTGGAAATAATTACAGGGACCACAATCTATTCCCAACTCAGCACGTTTGTCGTACCAGAACATATAATCAGCCGTAGGGTCAATACAAAACCGATCATCCGCGGACGACATTGCCGGGTCTGCGCCCTCTGCATAGAGGTCCCGTTGAAAGTTTAATGGGACATCGTTCCTATAATAAACACTGCCGAAATGGTCAAAAGGGATATCAATCAGTTTTGTCTCGCTGTCAACCAGTTTCGTCACAAGGTGGTGACGTTTTTGCTTCGATAGATTGAACCATCTGGCTTCCAATGGAATTCCCGTAGCTCTTTCCATGATGATATACTCGACACAGACCAGATTGCTTGGATCGGCGGACCAACCAAGCACGCGGGGGACCGGGAGTCTTTCCATCGTAAAAGGTCCGTTGTGGCCACCTCGCTGGCGGTGGTGTAATGTTTCGAGACGGTGATCATGTAGGGGATTTTGGCAATAAACTGAAATCCATCTTCTGCTGTAAGGAGAAACACTCGATTGAACCCTCCTTCAGCAAGTTTTTAGAAATGGGTGATTTTGCGTCGTCCAACATGTTGTTCGGCAGCGTATTTCAACGCAACAACATCGAAATTAACGCGCCGCTCCCCAAGACGACGCTTTTCATTGTAAAGGAACCGGTCAGACGTAAAATTAAACAGATCCTCATTAATTCCAGTTCCTTCAAAGAGTCAGCAACATGGCTGCCAGTCGGGGGGTGATGATAAGAACCCATGGAACGGCGATCCTTTACGAAGGCTGAGCTTATGGAAGGTCTCAGAATGTATTTTGTAAAGCCAAACACGGAGTTGATGGGGAGTTGTTCAAAAGACCTCTCCGCGATATCATTTTTGCCCTGGTTAGTTCTGCGAGCTTCGGGCCATTGCTCAATGGAACGATTGCGCACTCAGTTTATGGCACGAAAGTCCAACTATTCCATCCTCGGAACAGTTAATTAGATAATACGGAAAATACTGAATTTCATGCCGAATTATCTCCCATCCAGCTGTGTTCAACCCAGCCATATCGGTCTAAGGCCATGAGCAAACAAGACTCGGTCAGCGCGCAAGCTTGATCACATGGATTCACTGCGATTGACATCGCCAACGCACTAACGCGTTGCTCAGGCGTCCAGCGTCTTTAACTGACCAACAGGATGGCCAAATCGAGCCTCTTCTATTTTTGTTTAACTAAAAGTTAAACGGTGGTTGCGCCATTTGCGCCATTTGCGCCAGTTTCGCCAGGAAATCTTTTATCCCTTTCATCCTGATTTTGCTTTTCAACTATGATATCATGATGGTTAGATGGAGCAAACCCGGGGACACTTCGGCCGGAGGGGTTGCCCTTCAGCAAAGCGTTGGGAATTTTTATTGCCCGTTTCAGAATGGAAGCTCCATCCGTATCCATCGTATCACATGAAGGACGGCATGCTCCTCAGCGTTCCCCCGCAACATTGTCAAGATCCGGTGCCTCCTGAGCCACCTAGGGGTTCCATGCCTAAACCACCTAACGGAGTACGCCCCCGTCCACCCGTGGCAGATAATAAGCTTGCATTATTTGGAAATGCCTGGGTCCACTTAGCGGTCCTCGAATGCTTGTCGGAGCTGGCTGTCATGATTTCTTTTTGTCTGAAGCTTTGCGAGACTAGTAGCGGTCCATCTTTTGCCCAATGAAAAAGCATAATCGATAATGAAATCATCGTAAATATTTGAAAAATGTATGCTTGATCATGTCATCTATGATCGGGGTATCTCGATAACAAAAACGCGTAGAAAAAGACGTTGAGAAAGATGTGAGGCTTTTCCTGCGAGGAGAGTAGAATCTTTAGAAGGGGAAAAAAATAAAAAAAAAAATAATAATAATTGATAGTAGAGTAACTAGTGATAACAAAATAGGATCTACAATCCCCTGCGGATCCTGTCGTTTATCCGAGCGAGCAACGCCATTCCCTTTGCTGCAGGGTCTGAACGCGATCTTCTGCGTCGAAAAAGCATTCTCTTTCCAACGAATTAAGTGTAGATTTGAACCTATCCTCGATATGATATTTGGCCACGTGGCTCGCCTTTTTAGAACGTGTAGAAATAGCGTTCAAAAAGCTAACGTGCAACTGGGCTCATAACCTGTGGGATGGTTAATCTTCTAGCAGAAGCGCGCAACACCACATATACAAGAAATCGCGTGAGGGTGGAACTACCCACGTGATATATTGAGGCTTCCAAGGTTCGTGGTAAGCCTAACGCTATACCATCCTTGGTCTAGACTGTATTCTATCTGTATCATGAAATACATATCACGTGTGGATAGTTCGCATCCATTCCCAAGTCGATGTGAAGGCTCACAAAAAAGTTCCGCCCAACAAACACCCAGGCAGAACACGGACTCTGTTTTACTACAATAAAATAGGGCGCTTCAGATGTCTGTTTCAATGTCGAAATCATCCTCGTTATTATCCTCAGCACCTGTTATATCAGGGTTGCTGAAATGCTTCCTGGGTGCCCACCCGATCCTTCCTGCAACGTATGAAAAATGCGGTTTGGCCGCTTCGTGTCGACGAAGTACGACGATTCGCTCGTCAGCTAAAATTTGGCAACCTCCTTCATCGCGATATTTTAGCAAATCTCGTCTTATACTTTCCCCATCATCAAAAACGTCCGACCAGTCATCGCCCAGCTACTCGTCAACCGCCAACCAACCTCCGGGAACTGACGAACAAAGGCACAAATCTGATCGGGGAGATATTAATTCCAATTCTAAGCCAACTAGCAAAACCTCTCGTTCTATTCTAAAACACGATGGAAAGTCAAATATCCCACGCAGTTCAAAATCTACAACACAGAAACGGGAAAAACCAGATGCGCCTCGAGAGCTAGAACCTTGGCAAATACAGAAAAGAGCATTAAAGAAGAAATTCCCTGAGGGATGGAATCCGCGAAAGCGCCTTCACCCAGATACCCTCGATACCATCCGACACTTACACCAACAGGACCCAACCACATATTCGACCCCTGTCCTCGCGCAGGAATACAAGGTGTCTCCAGAAGCAATTCGGCGCATCTTGAAAAGCAAGTGGCAACCGAGTCAGGAGATTGCTGCAGAACGACGGGAACGCTGGGAAAAACGCCGGAAACGAATTTGGAGCCAGCTGTCGGAAATTGGGGTTCGACCGCACAGGCCAAGCTTTGCCGATGTTTCAGATACCAAGGTGCTTGAGAGAAAAAGACGCACAGTCGGTTCAAAGTGATATAGCTGGCTATATATATTTTTTGGAGTAGAGGTGCTCAGTGAAACCATTACGGAGTTCATTTGTAGGTTGATTTTAGCTTGCGGGGGGGTTGAGAGGTGCCCCCAAAAGCAAGATAAATAAACCCGATACGTGTATTGTACGATACGATATCCCAATGTTGTAATATACCCTTTATTATTGTAATTACAGATTTAAAACCAATCCATCCATGATGTAGTTGATGGCATCGAGTTGACTTGGGAGCTGGAGCTTATGCGCCACAGGTTGGCGCTAAGCACTTCAGCCACGTTTCCGCGGTAAACGCCTCTTCCCCAACTTCGGGCAACTTATGTACTCCGTAGTCTGGACAGAGACCACGCTCGGTTTGTCTCTGGCATCCTCCTTACCGATTTAAGATGACAATATTTACAATCAGTGTTGACGGCCGGCTCCTGTGATGTCCACTTACACATCTTTGAATGATTCCTCATTGTCAGCTACGACAGCATGCCCCGTCTTGTAGCCACCCCTACCTCATACTACTCGTTTAGTCCCCGACAGCCCCCTCCCTCATTTCCGACTCGCAGTGGAGCTTAACGAATAACGACCTGCCGATGCCGTGATATATACCGCCCTCGTGATGCAGTCAGACATTCAGGTATTTGTGCGATGGAAAGAGCAAACGATATTCGCAGGAGAGGATGTCGAATGCACCATCACCTTCAAGAATGTTACCCCAAGCGACTCCAGCACAGACCTAAGCACATCTCAGAAGCACACCAGGCGAGGCTCGCGCCCGATGAATGGAGTTGTTAGTGGAGGAAACTATTCGCCTGCGAAATCCTTGAACCCGTTTTCTTTCAATAATCGACGCTCGCCAGCCGCAAGCCCTCGGAATCGACAACATGGATTCAACATGTCCCATCGGACGGCGGCGTCTATGAGCTCCCCGCTCTCCCTAAGCCACAGTTTCCCGCCGACTACGGCGAATAACACTGGTGCACAAGGCCCAGGACATAGACACAAAAGATCTGTTTCTATAATATCCCTAGAACCCGAAAAACAGGGGGCACCCGCTGTTAGCCCGAGGACGGGAAAAGCCCATTCTAGATCTGCAAGCTTTCAGGTGTTTCCAAAGAGGAATGAGCTGTATGGGGAGAGCCCTTATCCTGGTAAATTTCTCCTACTTGGGACAGAAATAAATTCAGTTTTATACTAACAACATTTGGTAGCTTCCCGCCCTTCAAATTACCGCATTTCGCCAAACGACTCAGCGGCAAATTTGTCGATACCAAACCACAGAAGCCGCCCGGAGCGAAGTCAGCTGCCCACGCGGTCTCCATCAGAAATATCAATTCCAATTCAACGGGATCCGGGGCGGCGCCCACCTCCCCTCCCAACTGATTTCAAGTTTCCACAGGCCCCTCCCACACCCAGTGATACCCTATCTAGCACAAATGCTTCCCCTATCTCCACCGCTCCACCCACCTTAAATACAAAGGACGTTCCTATCCTAGAACCGCCTACCCGGTTAGCTCCTACTACGAAAATCCTCTCCACCTCCAGCATGAATGGAAGCACGCGAAGCAGTGGAGAGTTCTATTCGATGAGCAACAATTCAACCGAGACACTCGAGTCAGAGTATGTGGCATATCCTGCAAATAAATTCCAACTGCCGATCCGGCATAGAAGGCACTACTCCAACCTGGAAGCTGTTGGGAAACTTAGTAAAAGCAATTCCCAGACACTGCTCATGGGTTACGCCCAAATTAGTGCCTCCTTTACCGTTGATGGGTCGTTAATAAATCAGGCTCTGTTTGAGGAAGTGAAACGCAAGGGTGTTGTAGGAAACCCAGCACGAAGCGATGTTCCTCACAAAGCTGAGAAGGCCCGGAATGGGTTTTGGGGAACGCTTGGGGGATGGAATAATTTGAGCGATTCGCTATCTACATTACTCTCCAGTAGCGAGCTGGATGGATTAAGAGACATGAGGGGTGTTGCCTCCTCCCAGGCCATTCCTCTGCTTTCCACGCCGCAGTCTCTCTTGTTTGTGGACTTGCGGTTGAATCCCGGCGAGGAGAAGACTTTTTCCTTCGCATTTACCTTGCCCAGGGGCCTACCTGCGAGCCACAAGGGGAAAGCAATCAAGGTGTCTTATAATTTAGTGATTGGTACCCAACGGGCGATAAACCCAAAAGAACCCCAGAGAGTTCATCGAATAAATGTTCCGTTCCGAGTCCTCAGTGGAGTTGACGGTGAGTGCTCTATTATTTGCAATGAATAAAATACACTTATTGACTGTTGTTTACAACATTGTTTAAGCCCAAGGAGGTATTCTAGGCCACGACTTGATGAGACCATACGTGTTACTTCGAGATGAAGCTCGTGTGCAAAAACTCGAAAACGTTCCTACACGCACTACTAAAGAAAATAGTATCAGCGCAAAATCATGGAATTCGACTTCAGAGTTTCTATCTTACGTCGATGAGATTTTGGATCGCCGTGTTAGGCGTGAATCATTCAACTCGGCAACCTCCCCAACAGACCCTCGTCTCAGTCTTTTCTCACCCACAGGACAATTCTCCTGTAAAGACGCAATCGAGTTGGCCATTTTGCGAAGTAATCAATCCTCGACTTCAGACCGCAGTGCTAATAGGTTTGAGATAACTCGCAACGGACGACGGATTGCAGTAATAATATTAAACCGACCGGCTCATCGGCTGGGGGAGACGGTCATTGCCACGATAGATTTCTCGGGTTCTGCATTACCTTGTTACTCCTTACGAGGCTCCCTTGAAACGACCGAGAAGGTCAGTCCGACAATTGCCCTCCGCTCTAGCGCAAGCATTACACGCGCGACGCGGAAGATCCACGCCAGCTGCTTTGAAAATACATTATTCGCTACAAGGGTGGTTTTTACTCCCTCGATTCCCGTCTCCGCGACGCCAACTATTATCACTTCAGGGGTAAATCTTGAATGGGAGCTTCGCTTCGAATTCGTGACCTGCAGCGCGCTTGATGTTGATGAGGTTGGGGCGTCCGGAATCAACCTGCTGGAGAAAGTGGAACGGGACGATAGGGGCACAGTTTTGGCGTCGTTGGAAAGTATATCCTGTGAATCATTCGAGGTTGTGATTCCGTTGACTGTGTTTGGAGGCAGCGTTCAGGAGCCCGCTGGGGAGGAGCTGCAAGGTGTTCCGATCTAGAAAAGGACGTTTGACTTTTTGGGTCTTTATCGAATTGCAGTCTGACTTTTCGGTGTCTTGAAGATATCAAGGGCGAACGCGCTGTGCTAGGATTTCATACTTATCTATAATAAAAATTATATTTTTTTGATAATTTTCGGAAATAGAGTTGCGCCTCTCTGCCCGACGCTAGAAGATAATGACATGTTTATTCTTAATCTTTGATTTTAGATAGAATATTCTATTACGACGAACGTGGTATCATGCTGCTCAAAACCTCCCTTTTTTACTCCTTATTTCAATACAAAAGTAACAATTCTACCTAGACAGCGTATCCTATTTATCAGAGAACGCGACCCCAAGGGTATCTACAAGTTGGCCAATACCAACAGTAAGCCTGTTACCAAATCGTTGTAGTACAGGGCAAGTGAGGGGTTCGTTTTGCGGGGTTGGTACCCATATCTTCCCTGCTGGTTCTTGAAAAAGCACCGATTCGCTTGCCTTGACTGCAATTTTATGATACGTAGCGTTAGCAAGGGGAGCCGCCTAGGATTGACCCATGATGCTTCCCCAATCGATTGGAATCTCTGTTAATATCCATCGCCAGACCATTACCAGGCAAATAGCCGACGATCAGTTTTGAAGTTGTCCTAGCAGCAATACAGACAAGGAGATAAAGTTGTAAGAGGAGCTACGAACATCAAAAAAAAATTATCGGTCCATAACTTGCTCAGGCTCATAGGCACCTACGACGATGTCTCTTCAGCAAAAAATCAAACCATGGACAAGGCCTGCACAGAAAACCTACATATTCCTCAACGCAAATGTGGTTGACCCGATCAATGGCACTATCCTGACGAACCAAACCGTCAGGATCGCCGGAGGACTTGTCGAGTCCGTCACTGCAGTCGGCTCTACTTCCGCTGAGAAATCGCCAGATGCAGTCACAATAGACGCGCAAGGGAAATATCTCTGCCCCGGCTTAATCGATTGTCATGTCCACCTCCTCGCAGTTCCGGGTGGACAAGAGCTACGTGATGTGCTGAACATGGATGGAACAATCGCCTCCATGCGCCAGCCCTACGTATGCAGTGAAATGCTTCGAAGGGGTTTTACAACAGTCCGCGACTGCGGGGGAGCCACCCTCCCCCTTAAGGAAGCTATCAACGACGGCGTCTTCTCAGGTCCCCGTCTCTTCATTTCAGGGCACGCACTCAGCCAAACCGGCGGCCATGGCGACATGAGAGGGCCCCATGATCACTCTGACTGCTGTGGAGGCGCGATCACTGGATTGGGCCGTATATGCGACGGAGTGACGGAATGCCTCAGGTACACAAGAGACGAGCTCCGCTGTGGTGCGGATTTTATCAAGATCATGGGTGGGGGAGGCGTTGCGAGTCCGACTGACAGACTTCAGAATACGCAATTTACGACTCAGGAGATCCAGGCAATTACCGAAGTGGCTCGTTCTTATCATACTTATGTGACTGCACACGCCTACACTCCCGAAGCTATCAGACACTGCGTTGACAATGGAGTTATAGGAATTGAGCATGGGAACCTAATCGATGAAGAAACCGCAAAATACATGGCAGCACGAAACGTCTTCCTCACGCCGACTCTGATCACATATTCGGAGATGGCTTCTCCAAACTGGCCTGGTTTCTTACCAGAGGAATCTGCCTCGAAGAACGCTGAAGTCCTCAAAACTGGCTTGCGCGCACTAAAGATCGCGAGTGACGCTGGCATCACTCTATGCTACGGCTCAGATCTCCTAGGTCCGCTTGGCGTAGCACAAGCGAAGGAATTTGGACTACGCGCCCAGGTCTTGTCCGCGAAGCAGGTTTTGCAGAGTGCCACGGTAAATGCGGCGCGTGTGTTGCGGCAGGAAAAGTTCCTAGGCCAGATTAAAGCAGGGTTCTCGGCTGATTTGTTGGTGTTGAATAAAAATCCGCTGGAGGATATTTTGATATTCGATTGCCCAGAGAAGCATCTGCTGGCAGTGGTTAAGGAGGGACGCGTGGAAGCCAGCCGATGGTCGAAGCTCCCTGAGGATATAACAAAGCCGTATACTTTGATCGAGTGATTCTTCCCGGCAGGTGCTGGCCTAAAGCCTTGAAATTCTTATCCGTGCGTGCTCCAGCTCCCGCTTGAGATTTCAATGATTTTATGATGAGAAAATAGCATATATTCTCAAATTGTACGAATGCCCAGTCACCTGATCTTTTTCGTCGTAAGAGCTCCTTCCATTCAGCTCTCCACAGCATAAGCAGGCCAAATTTTGGACGTTAATTGGCACGTATCCATACCTATTAAGCCGTGGTATATTTCTAAGTCGTGCATAAGTTCTGTCGTCTTCGTCATGATTAAGTTAAAAATCGTCGAAACATCAACGCAGGAGAAGCGAGTTTTTTGGTGGTAACATGTCACGTGCCTAGGATCATGATAGTCGCCTGGGTAACCACCAACTGGCGCAGCAAAAAGGCGGGCAAGTCCAAACCGATATCATCAGAGCGTTGTCGCGATCCGCGCAAGAAGCTCACGACGCATTCTAGTTTGCTATATTTTTTTGCCTTGTCTTATTATCGAATATACCCCCCAAAGGCTTCAAAAGCCACAGCGTGTGGAGTGTCCGATATCAGACAGCTCGAACGGAAAACTATACCAGGCAGAGAAAGCGTTTCACCAAGCTTGCCCCCCGCAGCAAAGAGATAACCAGACTACAGAGTTCCTCATGGCGTCTTTCATAACAACCATGTTAGTACCCAACCCAGGCAGTGTCCAGGATTTCATGGATGGGATCTAGCGGCCAAATCCGGAATGATCACAACTACCCATGAGCATACTACGGACCGAGTTTGCTAACTTGTAACTTCGTTCATTTCTTCTAGTAATGCGCGGTCAAAAGGGCCTTTTAGGCCGAGAACGGCGCATAAGGGAACCACCAACTACCAGCTGAGGCAGTTTGCAGAGGCTACTCTCGGAAGTGGAAGCCTAAGAAAGGCGGTGAAACTTCCAGATGGCGAAGATTTGAATGAGTGGCTTGCAGTGAATGGTACGGGAAGGCTTGGGTGAGAAGTAAGGCGAGGGATGCAAAGCATGCTAACTTTCGCAGTTGTGGACTTCTATAACCAGATCAACCTGCTTTACGGATCAATTACGGAATTTTGTTCGCCGCAGTCATGCCCGGAAATGAAAGCTACAGACGAGTCAGTGATGAAAACATACTCTTCCTGCATACATAAGCTGCCAGCAAACTAACGGGACGGTAGATTCGAGTACCTGTGGCAAGATTCGGAGAATTACAAACGGCCTACGAAAATGCCGGCTCCACAATATGTTGAGCATTTGATGGCTTGGGTGCAGAGCAACATTGACAATGAGCAAATGTTTCCCAGCCGAATTGGTTAGTTCTACATTTTCTCATTTTGTCCATGGCGGGCCAAAAAATAAGAAAATAAGCTGTGAGACTAATAGTTCCATTGGATAAAACTAGGTGTCCCGTTCCCAAAAACCTTTACTAGTCTTTTGCGCCAATTGTTCAAACGCCTATACCGAGTTTATGCGCATATCTACTGTCATCATTACCCGGTGATTGTACATTTGGGCCTTGAGCCACATCTTAACACCAGCTTCAAACATTACGTGCTCTTCATAGACGAACACAACCTGGCCAGTGGGAAGGACTTCTGGGGCCCGCTACGTGACCTGGTGGAAAGTATGCTTCGCAGCGACTAAGAAGGACGCATGGGTTAAAAGTATTGCATTGATAATTGATAGGAGCGGTATATTTTTCTTTCTTTTATCAGGGTACAGGAGGGTAAAGACTTATGTTATTTCTAAAGGATGTCGGAGTCTTGGGTTCTCTTTCTCTCCTGAAAGCATTGGAGCTGGCGTTCGTGGCTGGGATGTATGTTACTGCAGCAAGCAATTCTTTTAGAATCTATGATATTATGCGTTATGTTTTACACCTAGAGCATTTTTCAACATTGTTCTTGTCTTGATAGTTTTTTTGCGATACATACCGCTTACCGCGAATGTTTTGGTTCTACGTCATCCCGATGCCTGAAAATCACCGTGACAATACTGTATTGTAATTAAACAACCGGTTGATTTTCGTGATCACGTGATATTTTGACGACTGCCGTTTGTGGCTATATCCAGTCGAACGTCAATTCCATCCCCGAACTGTGGCATCCAGCAGCAATTGCAACACCCCACCCCCTTTCTCAACCCCTCCACCTTGTACATTTTTGCTTCTTGGTCTCGTAGAGACTCCCCGCTACAATGTTGTCCACCAGAGTAGCCCAATCCACCCTTCGGGCGACCGCCCACCAATTCTCCTCTATTCCCCGGGCTGCCGCTCTCAATGGTGTCAGGACCTACGCCGCGACCACAGCGAGCGTAAAACCACCTGTCGCTCTTTTCGGCATCGATGGCACTTATGCCAATGCTCTGGTGCGCATTGAAATAACCCCTTCCTTGTTCCGACTGCGCCGCGAGGAGCAATTGGAGCATTCCCTGATTTGAATATTTTGAAAACTGACAAATTCGGGCCCTTTTCTGTTCCCTCGGATGAATTCCAGTATACCGCATCGGCCAAATCATCCAGCCTAGATCAAACCGCGAAAGCCCTCGCAACTTTGGCAGAGGCTTTCAAAACCGATGCCAAATTGCCTACCATCCTCAGCACGCCCGCCCTCGATGCATCCGATAAATCCCAAATCATCCAGGAACTGCAACGAGTTGCCGGCGGCCCAGGAAAGGACAATATCTTGAAGAACTTCCTTGCTACCTTGGCCGAGAACAATAGACTTGGTGTCTTGCAGGGTGTTTGTGAGAAATTCGCTGCTTTGATGAGCGCCCACAATGGCGAGATTGAGTTGTTGATCACTAGTGCTCAGGTAAGGCGAATTGCGTGGAATCGACTTTTTTGGGTCGATGCATGTCGATCGGGTACCCCTTGAAAATGACAATAGCCTGAGCAGGGCTGTTACCTGAGAAGATGAACTGGTATCTAACTCGACTTTTGTTTCACCAAAATTAGAAACTCGATGCGAAAACCCTTCAGCGCCTCGAGGCCGCCATTGCCAAGTCTGAATATAGCCAAGGCAAGAAGCTTAAGGTTGTTTCAAAAGTATGTGAATCCGGAATTATGTGTTCTATTTCTTGAGGACGATTGAAGCCGCCATCTACTTTTCTTGAAATATATAATAACATTCTTCTCATAGATCAATCCTGACGTCGTGGGTGGCCTGATTGTCGAAGTTGGCGAAAGATCCATTGACCTCAGCGTCTCCTCCAAGCTTGCCAAGCTGAACAAAGCTCTCACTGACACCTTGTAAAATTATTTTCTCCAAATGTGACATCCGCTTTTGGGGCAACTGAGAAAAACAAATAGATATTTTCTTGTTCTAAATTTATGTGCTCTTTTCCCTTGTTTTGCCGTCCTGTCCTTCTTAAATCAAACTCATAATCTCCAATCCTCCTCACCCACCACCTAACAAGTTTAGGAGGCCGAAGCTGGAAACAAGACGGATCTCGCTTTCGGTATTACTTCAAACGTATGTGTATACCTGATTTTATTCAATGTATATTTTGTCCAACTTGTGTCTTCTTTACTGGATAGCCAATATCTGTAACGATTCATATACATCTTCCATAAATTGTAGGACTATTTTACAGTTTCCCTTCAATCAACGGCAACAGCTGTGTATACAACATTTTATTGGGTAATTTTCGATCTAAATTGTACCGAGTAGAACACGTCCGTCGATAAAAGTACGCCAAGATACCCCTGTAAGATAAACAGATCTTGTAAAACCAATACGCGCTGTCCCTGGCCAGTAGATCATGCAGAACATCCAAGGGTAGCTCCAGGCTGTTGACGCCCACAACATATACCATCACCACCACCAATCTCACTCTCACTCTCGCCGCAAGGGATACGCGATCCCTCGAGAGCTGTTTACATTGGAGTTTGTATCTTCTTCGAGTCGCTCGTTAAAGTCGGCATCTTCACGTCCCAACCATCTCCCACGGAGGCTCCTCAGCCACTCTCGCTCGCATACGTCAGTTCATTTCCAACGAAGAATATAACACCGTATTTCCTATCTGCATAGGAGTCCCAATTTGCATGCATACTCGCTTCCGTTAACCAAGATCACTCTGCCTGCAAGAGATTTAACATCTCGTATGCGGGCAGGCTCTAGAACTCTAGAGCTTCGAAGCAACCCATGCCGCCGCACTCTGCGATGAAAACGAGGCCGCAATTGTTTGGAGACGTCCAGCAACGAGCTCCACCACCTGCTCTTAGCCATGGAACAGTTCATGGCAAATAATACCAATAACAATAACAATAGCAATCATATACTAGGTTCGAAAATTAGACCTCCAAGCGCTCTTGGAGCGTCTCTAAAGCTCACGCCAGCGAGCTCTCCAATCCTAAAACCGGCAGCAAGACCAGCTCACAAACTCTCTCATTACTCGACATTATCCTTGCAGACTGTGATCGGAACAACCACCTCAAACCCGAATGGCTTCTCCTTCCACGAGCCTACAAAATCATTTGCGCTGTGTGCAGGTTCAGCGACGATTCTGGCGGAGGTAGAAGATGATCTTAACATCTCGCAGCGTTTCTTTCGCGCACGACCTACCGCATCTCCCGTTAATCCTGTCCAATCATTCTATAATACATCGACACCTCCCACTACGCCAGATACGCGAACGAGGTCGCTTCAACCGACTGGTAGAGGGTCAACTATAAACGGAGCGCCGTATGCAAACTCTCCAAACGCAGAATGGGGTGAGAATACCAGCTCGCGAACATGGACTTCACGAGAAAGGATAAAAGCCGTTACATGCGTTTCGATAAGCCCCAATGGCAGGTTTTTAGCAGTAGGAGAGGCATGTTGCACTTCCCTCTGTCTACAATGGAGAACACCCATCGAAGTCCCACTAACACAGCGTAGACCGGGTATTGCCCTCGGGTTTTAATATTCTCAACCGCCAAGGACTCTCCACTTGATATCCCTCTTTCGATAATGACGGATCACTCGTTTGGCATTCGTAGCCTTGCCTTCAGTCCCACCTCGCAATATTTGGCTACGCTCGGTGATATTAATGACGGATTTTTGTTCATCTGGAGCGTGAACTTGAAAAATGGCGCGGCGAAGCTACACTCGACAAACAAATGCACGTCATTCGTTAGGGATATATGCTGGATGGGGAATAGTTTAATAACGTAGGTGGAGAGGTGATATACAGCTGTCATTGAGCGCTATCCAACTAACATTTGGGCCCTGTAGTGTTGGGATACGGCACGTTAAAGTCTGGCGATTGACAGACCCTAGGCCTAACTCTCCATCCAAACAGCAGCGATTCACTCTCGATGCCCCAGTACCTTCTCCCTCGAGCCTCTCGCCAAAAGCACTTGCCGGAAGAAACTGTCTTCTTGGCAGCTTGGGTGACTGTACATTCACCTGTGTGGCAAGCATCTCAGACAGTGAAGCAATTGTTTGCTCCGATAGTGGTATGGTTTGTATTCTTGATGATACGAGCGCCCAACAAAAATTACACTTTGTCAAAAGCGTGGCTTTTGGTATTAGCTCCATTGCTGTAGACCATGAGTCTGGAACGGTTTGGTTTGGTGGCCGGGGCCGGGTAATACAAAGATCTTCGATTGAGGAGTTGAAATCATTGATTTCCCAATCACCAACATACCCGGACCATGACGAACGACTCTCGGCTACTCCAAAGACGAAAAGGCCGGCGATCATCTCGATGGGTATATTCTCCACTCATATGGTTACGGTAGATTCCACTCGCGCGATACGAGTTTGTCCGCTCGATAGGGTAGGTGAAGATAATGTCGAGACCCTAGCAGAGACATCCATGCCAGCACATCGAGATGCAGTACTTGGTATTGGGCTTCTCAAGTCTTCTAACCCGCACGAAGCAGACTTTTTCACCTGGTCATCAGGCGGAACTGTCAATTTCTGGAGCCTTCAGGGCAGATGCCGTGCGACGAGGAAAGTAGACCTGGAGCAATTACTCGGCAATGATGATGATAAAAATGAGTTGAAAATTTTACGAACCACGGCGGATATGAAAATGTTTATTTCTGGTGATAAATATGGTGTAATAAGGTAGGTTATCAGGTCATTTTCACCAAGCAAAAATTTCTGATAACGCTCCTTTTACTCACGTCATATACCAGGTTAATCACCGGAGACCCATGGGAATGCACCAATGAGGTTAGAGCCCATGGCGGTGAAGTTACAGACATTGCTGTCCAAGCAAATAATGCTGGAGTAATCATGGTCGCAACCTGCGGCCGTGATAGGATGGTTCAACTTTTTAGAGTCACCGATAACTCCCTCGACTTGATACAGACAATGGATGAACATGTCGGCGCTGTTGGACGCCTCCTATTGCTGAATGACGGTGAAAGGTTACTGTCCTGTTCTTCCGATCGCACAGTCATAGTTCGAGATCGCATGACACGTGAAACCGATGGCGATACTACGATAGCGTTCAGCTTGTCGAGAGTTCTCACGCTAAAGGCTTCACCAGTGTCAATGACCATTTATCCTGACGGAGAGGATACACTTATTTTATCCACTATAGATAGGCACATCCATAGATTCGATATCCCTTCTGGAAGACAGATCAATTCATTTAGAGCTTCAGACCCAGAAACGAATGACACAGTCGTGGTCAGCTCATTAATGGCAAACTGCGAAATTCCAGAACAAAGTCCACCGCTTCTTGTTGGAGTGTCGACGACAGACAAGTCAATTCGAGTTTATGACTTCGAAAAGGACGTACTCTTAACGCGAGAATTTGGCCACACTGAAGGTGTCAGTGACATCGTACTATTCGAAACAAAGTCAGACGATAGCAAAGAAAAAGGGAAGAAAACCCTAATTAGTACCGGTCTTGACGGTATAATTATGATTTGGGACCTTTCCATCTTGCAACAACAACCTGTACAGGAAGCCCAACAGGTTGCACCAGTTCGCGCAGAAGACGCGACTCCAGCAAAGGAACTGACCGCTGTTAAGCCGCCACTACGTCGAATTCTCTCAAAAACTGAACTTGCGGGTTATCAACGTCTTGATGGCTACTCTTCAAGCCCTACGCCAGTCAGAGAGCAATCGCCACCACGAGTCCGAAAGAAGACATCCCGATACACGATTAGCCCATCAATATCCAAGATCGGATACAACTCACCTACCATCTCCACTCCTCCACTTCCCCCGCCTCGTCGATCAAGCGTCATGATGCCCGAGTACAAGAGCAGGCGCTCTCCGTCCCCGCCAAGTCCCAAACCCCTACCTTCCAAAACCCTATCGGTAAAAACCAGTAACAGCAGCTTGCGGCGTCCCTCCTATGATCTTCGCTCTCGCACAAAATCCAATGGCAATACCATCAACAACCCCTCTACGCCTTCACCTGCACCTACTAGCGAGTTCGGCAGCCTAAACATGTCCACGGAGCAGGTCTGCAGGACACTGAGAGCGTACAGAAAGAAGTTAAACGGCTCCACGGACCACCTACATGCCGCTACAGAGCTGGAGAGGGAGCTTGATCTCACCGTGCGCGCACTGGGTGAGCGGTCGAAGCGTATCCAGGTCAACGGAAATTCGCATTCGCACCTGGAGAATCATACCAAACAAGGCAGATCCATCGGAACCCCGATGCCTGTCAAGTCGCTAAAACTTGCGCGGCGGATACCATCAACTCCAAATTTAAGTCGTAATATTAACGGCGGAGGTCTATATAGGACGCACTCTTTGGATCCGGATGGCGAAGGGTAGACGTGTTCGGAGTTTTATTTCGCCCCATCGTTTAATATTTTGTCTCTTCTTTCTTTTCTCTTCCCCGTCGTTTACTTCTTCATCCCTTCGTCTTTCTTCCCGTACCTTTTTAATACCTCTCAAGCCTTCGTGCGAAATGGCTTTAAATTTTCTCATTTTTATGATTTGCGCTTTCTATTTTTCTTGTGGATATCCTTTTCTCCCTAGCCTACAAATTGGCTTTCTATTATATGTTGGAAAAAAAAATTTAAAGCTAAAACCCCTTTTCTCCTTATTTGTTCAGCCTATCTAATATAGGCGTCTACTTCCCTTCATCCTACACGCCTTTCGGTTCTATTTACATTCTAATTCCGTCCTGTCTAGTCCACCCGACATTTTCTTGTTCCTATTTTCTTCTCCTCTTATATTCCCCTCTCCGTTTTCCCTCGTTCGTATCTCTTTTCCTTCGTCCCTCTCAATCTTATGGCCCCTTCGGCTTTCTTCTTTTTCCTTTTTTCCACCCTTCTCTAGAAGTTCATTTTCGGCGGGCATACATTCGTAAAGTCTTTTGATTATTATTATTATTATTATACATATTAACAGCCAGTTTCTGGGGGATGAAAGTATTCTTGCGAAACTGCGGTGGGCAAATATAGGTATGATCTGGATGGATTGGAGGTGGATCGAGCGCTTCTTTTTTTTGCTTCGCCTTTTTCTATTCCATCCCTGGCTAAACCAGGGCCAAGGGAACATAATCATGTCAACAGAACAGCGGATTTGTTATGTTGAGCACTATACGTTTTATTTTTACTCAAATGTGCAGAAGGAAAAAGGACTTCCATAATATTATTATTCCTAATAGACTGATAGGGGTCGAGATTTCGCTCTCCCACCCCTATAATATTCTATTTTCACTACCATTTTTATCCAGTTTTCTCAACGTCACTCCCTATTCCCTCCTCCATTCTTACCCCGTGGCCCATTTTCGTCGGGCCTACGCTCCTCTTATAAACTGGTCCTTTTACCTCCGCTCCCTCTATAGCTAGAGTTAAACGATTATATATATTTATATCCCTATGTAGCTGATACCCGCTTAACAAATTAGCTTATGTGGTCCTTTCAAGAAACTATCCCACGACTCTTCCATCTCACGCAGCCGCAGGGCTAAACTACCTTTAAGGCTAGCATAGAAATGGAAATATTGAATTTATGTCACATTTTACATTTTACATGGTCAAGCATTATTATTACATTATAATCCTAATTATGCATCACAAACTGGAGTACAGGGGGAGAAAATCTGCAATATCTATAACAACGAGAAATTCTTCTCGAAACGATTCTTCGCTTCCCCTTGTTAACGCCATCACGATCCTTAATAAACTACGACGCCCATCATTCCCACCTCAGAACCTCAAACCTTTCCTTGAGGACCTTATACAACAGGCCTCCATCATGCATCAGCCCCGCCAAATCGAGCGCTTTCTGAGCCCACTTTCGACACGAAACGTCATCCGGCTTCGTGTAGAAATCTATCGCACGATTAAAAGACGTCGTAGAAAGCCACTCGAGCTCCTCTTCCGGGTAACATGACGAGGAAGTCTCGGGCCCTTGAGGCTTCTTCTGTTGACCCGGTTCATACTGTTGATACTGGGAATGACTCTCTCTGGCTAGCGCATAGGCCTGGTCAAGCATGTCCTCCGCTACCTCGATGTTGGAGTCTAAGGCCAACTGAAACTGGCATCTTATCCAGCGGGAGAGTTTAGTAGTGTCGCGGACTTCGCCGCGGCGGACTATGTGAGTGATTATTTGCTTAAAATTGGGCGTGAGCCATCAGTCAATATGAAAGACATGAAAGGAATGGGGTATCACTTGGATGGTTGGTTCAATTTACCTGCAAGGCTCGCGTAGTACTCTGAAGAGGTGCGTCTGAGCTGAGCAGAGCATCTGAAAACGTGCCATATAATATGCCGTCTGAGAATGATTCGGATTCTTCGATGATCTCATCTAAGCTGCCCCATTGCCGCAGACGGACGGCAGCTTCGAAATCGAACGCTAGCAACGTCCGATGTTTTTTCAATAAATCACCACGATGTGTCTCCTCCCAGTTGGTGGATTCACAATTGAGGACGGCTCGGAAAAATTGAATATGGTTTCTGGAATCGAGATAGTAATCAGCCTGAAAGGCGTACATTAGTAAATTTCAATCGATATGAAACGTATGGGGGTTAGGGGTACCTGGGCCTGGGTATCAGCCTCTGTGCGTGCTCGAGCCATGTTAAGTAATGCTCCCAAAAAATGGCAGAGTAGCCTTCGCAGGGCGGCAATATATAGTTGCTTTGGACTCAAGTTTGAAGGATACATATCGAGGAACTAGATTCCGGTCAGTCCAGCTAGTCCAAACTACACCCCCAAGGAAGTTGTGTGGCTCACCTTAATACATGTGTTGACAAGGGATAGCACTGGGCTAATATCCCATTTCGTACAATACTTCACGGCTAGGTTATAGCTATTTCGAGAAAACCACTCCATCTCAGATATTGAAAAAGGGTTGTGGTTTGACTGATTGCGATATTCGATGGCCGTGGTAGATGCTGAAAGGAAAATTGGTTAGCATCAACTGCTCTGGAAACACTGAGGAATCGAAACACACCGATCTCGAATACATGACAAGTATTTTCTATGACTTCTAGTCGTACGGACTGATATGCGCTGCTCACATCTGCAACGAGAAGGCGGATGGTATATCTATAATTTCCATCAGCAAAGTCATAGCGCGATTGGCCAAAATGCGGTAAAGGCTTCGAAGCACTTACCTGAGAAGTGCTGGCAAATGAACCCCATCCAACGATTTCTTATCAAGCATATCCAGCAGAATTCGTAAGGCTATGACTTCTTGATATTTGTCCTCGGTATGCCGTGTTTCTGCGAGACATGCCAATATATAATTTTCAGACCCTGCGCCTTGTTTGGAAAGGGTCTCAAGACACCCCCTTGCTATACAATATAGGTCAGAAAATTCCGATGGAGAAAAACATTAGATATTGCCCTACCCAATTCAGAATCATTGTCTAGTAATGCAACTCTATACAGTAGATATTGCGTCAAACCTTCAGACCTTGAGGCTTCCGGCATGCCATTGAACAACTGGCGTGCCTTCGATCCATCCATTTTCCCCAACGCGCAGAGAATCATTTTCCTATATATATATAGAGATTGAGCTCGAGTTTCCAGAGGCTTAAGTTTAGGAGACATAGCGTACCTGCATATTTTAGCTTTGTTTGCCTCTCCGGCATTTTCAAAAATCTTATGCTGGGCTAGCAAGCACCATTGTTCCGCAATATCATAGTCTTTGTTTTCGTACGCGATATTGGCTTTCTTCCACTGCAGCTATTCCGTATGGAACGTAAGCAAGAAGTTCGTATAACTTGCAAGGAAACACTGACAATTAAGGATGCTTGGGCAACTTCCTCGCCCAAGGGCTTCCGCAATGATTCTCCGAGTTTATCCATCGTTGCTGAAAGCGAATCTAGGCCAGCTTTAAGTTCGGGTAACGCAGTCTGCATCCAAACATAAGTGACGAAACATTTCTCCAGGATGGAAATGTTGTTAAGTAGAAGCAATCTCTGTAGTAGGAGCTGTTGGAGGACATCTACTGCTAGTTCCGAGCTTTACAACTCATTAACACGAATCGAAACGCTGGCAACTAAAGCAGAATTAAAACTCACTTCCATTTGTTTAACCGATGTACGTATCGAATTATCCTTTTCAGGCGTTAGATAAGTTCTAATAATCATCAATCGGGATATATAACTAACATTTCAAAATTCGACTCAGTAGCTGGAATCGTCCGCACCGCGTAGCAGAGTTCTACACAAATATAAGCCATAAGCCACTGGAAATCTTCGACTAGGATAGTAGCACATACTTTCGTAATAACGTTGACTATCAGGGGAGGTAGCTTTGTTAATAACGTCCAAGTTCACGAGAATCACTGGAAGTCGATTCCCGTACTCCTGAACCAGCATCAGCAGAACGCCAGAAAATTGATGACAAGGAGGCAGAGATGTTCCTTACTTGTTCAAGCAGATCAAGCAAACCTGCAACTATAGCTTCCCCGTTCTCCTGTTGTAAAAACATATTTGCCCGAACTAATGGAAACAAAACGGTTCAGCCATGTCCAGCAGGAAGAACTAATGCAGCTAGAACTTACCTTGCCCAAGGAGCACGGCTAGCCGAAGTTCTCTTCGATCCTCACCAGGTCGCCCATCCTCATGTTGGAGTAATGCTTCATAGGACCGTTGTAACCAGGTGGCAGCTAAAGGGTGCTCACCTCGATTTAACATGGATTTTCCAATCTCATAAAGGACCCCTGCAAGCCGTTCTGCCATGGTAGGATCACGTCCCAAATATTCAATATCGATCTTAGAGAACATATGCTCCGCAAGGTCAATCTGGTCTTGACGACATGACTAGAGTAAATATTCCTTAGCCATTGGGTGCTTCCAACTGGTCCATGTTGTAGCTTGCTTACCAGTGCCATGCGCAAAATATAATATTCGGTGGAGCTTTTACAAATACTGCCATCAGGAGTATCGTTATCATGGTTCCGCCTTGACAAGACTTCCTCCCGAGCTGCAGCTTTCCCAAGTACGTTCAAACACAGATCCAGTTGGTCAACATCTGTGGGACCCAGTTAGACTCTGTAATTAATCCAGAGAATGGCACATCCTATTCGCTTCTAACCTAGACATCCCCGTGCGGTGGCCAAAGCCACCTTCAGAAGCCTCATGTCATCTGCATGTTCTTCAAACCTAGTCAGCATCATGCCTTGGGCTGGAATCAAGGCGATGGCCGTAGCGGAGGCTCACCGGAATCGGTCCCTTGCTCTCTGTTTCCTGTCCCAAGCTCAATCATAAAAAACGAAAATGCCCGTGCTACTCAAGAACGTCATTTATTAGTAAAAGCTGGTTCAAGCTACGAATAAAAAAAATCACAAACTTGCGGAACCCAAACTAAATAACTCAAAACTCGTTTTGCACAAACCAGCACATAAAACCAATAGGCGCTCCCCCTTCCCCCCATCCTTCCTTATAAGTCGCGTACACACATTCCACAACTTTGTCCCTATTGAATCCAACAATGGCCGGTCCGCTAGTAGAGGAGCACTCGAGACCTCTAAGATGCGGTTTATGTGCCTGTTGATGCTGGGGAATTTATTGTGAAAGACGTTTTCGTCATCATCTTCTACGTGTTTCAGGAATATCTTGTGGAGAAATGTGCCAAAGTCTATTTTGGGCTATCAGCAAGGGCCATTCAAGAGGCGATACATATAGTGACAGGGCAGGATGGACGAATGCAAGAGAGCACTTCTTCAGACATACCCAAAATCAATTTGGTCTTCGTTGCGGTGGTCTGGCATACTGGAAGCATGATGACAGAACATGGGATTATGACTTCGAGCTATGCTCGTCTCTTTGGTTCCCCTGGTCAGATTATATCGCGCTTTGCGTGATATTCCAGGAATATCTGGAGCAAACCCTGAATAATGGAGAGCTGGAACAAGCAAAGTGAGGTTGAAAAAGGCTGTCGAGCTAAACCGAAAAAGGGGGTCACGGGTGCACACCTGCATGCATGCCCATGGCTTGCCAGGTCGGCCAAGGGAGTCGAACGTCCAATGTTCCCCTTAACCCTCAAACAAAATAGTTTATGTTCAACAGTCTCTGCATAACAAGAGAGGAGCGTCACGTAGATACGTAGACTTGAGCTTGAGTAATGATACCGTGACGTCGACGTTAATCATATTGAATGTCGCTAAAAGGCTGTTGCTACATCGCCCACAGCGAAGAGATGTAGAAAGTCTAGTTTCAGCACGCCATCAAACAACCATCCATATTTCAAAGAGAGAGAAAAAAAGGAAAAGAAAACTTCATTTTCATAATGGAAGCATTGTCATTATGAGAGAACGGGGGAATGATAACATATACAACAGGATATCTGAGGCAGGTATGTACATATACAATATATACAAGTAATTTTTTTGACTAGTCATAACAGAGCGAAGACATATATATGACTACAATCACCGGTCCGTTCGTTTCATTGGGAGGAAGTTTCCAACGATAAGAGAAGGGCTAGCGGTATCTCATTAGTATAGATATTCCAATACTCGATATTACGCCAGTTAGATCGAGATGCACTTACATGTTGTGAGTATCACGGCGGATCGTAAATGAAAAACAACATTTGATGCCTTCAGCCCGACTATTCGAATTGGGGCTTTTCAGCGTACAGCTCGTGAGCATCGCTTTTTGAGTACTGTCGAATGCAATGGCTCCAAATTTCTCCCAGTAGCTGACAAGCTGGTCTTCAACAATGATTTCGTGGATTGCCAATTTACCCTTTTTGTGCCACAGAGGCTGCTTTAGCATATAATTTCTAACAGGAGCGGTTCCGACAAGAGTTATATTGGGGCAAACATGAAAAACAAAAGAGGGGGGAAAGGAAAGCTTACATCTCGCAAAGACTCAATAGGAACATCAATGAGCTGGGCCATCTCCTTATTCCCTCGGAATATCTGGCCTGTTCTCCTCCAACAACATGCCGGTATCGCCATACTCGCAAAAACACGATCATACTCCATCAAGCTCCGCTCAAACCACATCTCAACCACCAACAGCTCCATATCTGTAAGCGATTGCATCCGTTCCCGGAACTTAGGGCGGAATTTATCAAGTTGGCGAAGGATCTTTTGTCGCGATGCGGGTTCCAGATGTTTCTCCATGTACGAATTCAACCGCGCGTAGCCACCGACGTAGTTGAATGGCTTTAACAAGCCAGCATCATACTTGGCTTTCAGAAGCTTGTTCATCCTCTCTTCCGGTGGGTCGGTCCCCGAAGGATCAGCCGCCGTCATGTAATATGTTTCCTTGGCTTTCTCATTTCCAACATTGCTACTTGGGCGTTGAATCGAGTTCCCTACATTTGCATTTTGGGCCTGAGCGGAAAGTATTGATGGAGGTAGCATGGATTGCTGCTGCTGCTGTTGCTGCTGCTGTTGCTGTTGTTGTTGTTGTTGCTGTTGCTGATGCTGTTGCTGATGCTGTTGCTGAAGAAATGATTGGTTGTTGTGCGGTATTAAATTGGTTGACATAGAATTGAGTAATGACGAATCCGAATAAAGGCCGGGCATTTCTTCCCCTGGATACATGGAGGCGTCGTCAAGCAAACTCGTGCTCAGGAAATCGTTAAGCAGATTATATTCGTTCGTAACTTCGGGATGGTTGAACATATATGAGGGATGAAAGGTGTGCATGTCTTGGAATTGGTTTGGTGTGCCGAATCGCCAATCGTTGTAGCTCATAACTGATCACAATCAATATCCAGCATTTAAAAATAAGTACGAAGAGGTATATCAAAAAGCCCTATATCAATTACTCACGCTGTTGCGGATTAACATCGACTGGGTGCGCGGAAATACGCTGAGGCTGAGGAGGTTGAGAATGATCAATTGACGTCGATAGGTTGGGAAGACTGGAATTGCGAAGCACTTGATTTATCTCATGCGGTTCGATCTTCCGTGGCATATTTTGAGCTCCTGCGAAATCATTGTTTGGCGCAACCTCTTCGTCCGGCGCAGAAGTCTCTTGTTCGCTTTTCGCCCGCTTGACGTTTTCTCTCGGTTCGTCGTGGCAGAGATGGCCGATGTTGCGTTTTATACAGCGAGTACATGGTCGGTCCTGTTTATTATAAGGGTCCAACAAAGGGAAGCATTAGCCACGTTCCATCAGGGGAAATAAAAACGAGGTTGAGGAATCAGTGTTAGAGCAGAAGGGTTCAAAAATTATGCAAAGTCGTACCGAATCGCAAGTCATATGCTGTCCAACGTCAACATATAATATTTTTCTTTATTGTCAGCCAAGCCAATTCCTTTGTATTCCATAACAGCCCTGGGACTCCATGTCTATGCAGTTATGCGCAGATTGTGAACAAACTGGCTGCTGGCTGGAGCATCCAGATAAAAAGAAAAAGAAAAAGAGGGGCTGCGGTGCTCACCGATCGTCGGCAATAGACACAAGCTGTATGTAGGTGTAACAAACGGTTAGCTATTGTTATTTCTATCCGGAACTGCCCTCTTTCAAGCATAAATGAAGGGTGAAGAAATCATGATACAGATGCGCAACGCCAGGTCCGGCATGCAAGAAATAGAAAAACGCTCAACCCACCGTGATTGACTTTGCGACGCTTCTTTGGGCTGGAACTTGCAGGCTTCCCATCTGCACCCTTAGGGGGAGATTGGTTGTTCTTTGTGCTCATCTCTTTGGTTTGCACATCGCGCTCTGTTGTTGAATTCGACGGCGCTGATGTCTCCAAACCTCCTCCATTACTCGGCTTATCTCCTTCGTCTTTTGCAGGCTGCTTTTCCCCGTTCTTGGTCATCAACGGCTTGTTGTTCTGAAGACCGGATGCGCGTTTAAAAAAAACCCTGGTAGCCGGTTTCAGTCGGCGCCCAGGCTGATTACACTGCGTAGTATTTAATAATCCGTAGCACTGCAGCGCGATGAGCGGTTGCCGATGCGCAGTCGCTTTCCGCCCAGAGATCCTGGATCGCCGGTTTGGTCCCGGATGGGTCGCCTTGTTCGAAGCCTTGCAGCGGGTAGCAACGGGTCTGATGGGGATTGAAGGATGGGTCTTCCGTGTAGCAAACAGGCCTTCTAGAGTGTGAGGATAGAACAAGAAGAGAGAGGAATCGGATTAGTACACTAGATAGGCTCAGGCATGTCCCCGCCTCCAGGAGCGACGCTGGTCTTGGTGAGTGGCTAAATGGGCCGGAAATGGGCCCTGGATCCCCAGTGTTTGGCGCACCCGTTTCCCGTGAAAATTGGGACAAAATCTTTAAGTTACTGCCGAGGGAACCACTTTTTGCCCGCTAGCGGTGTTTGGGAATGGTGGCTCCGCACATACAACCCCCTTTGCTCCCAAACTGATAAAATACGATATTCTACGAAAAGTTATAGGCTAGTGGGATTAACATAATGGTTACAAAAACTCGAGATATTGCTGTTGTATTTATTTCTTCCCCGCTCCCTGCAGAATACCTCAAAATACAGCGTAGCCGTGGAAAAGTTGCAGGCCAATTCCGTGCCCATAAAGTCAGGGCCGCATACAGCATTAAACAGTATGGCCATTCTTTCAAGCGACATGCTCCCAAAGGCATGTTCCACCTATGCGGTGATTACGCGCCTAAATCTGAATAGATGCTCGTGTAGATATGTATGGTAGGACCCGTCCATTCAACATCTGCATTTTTAGGGGAAATCGGGTCCTCGTCATCCGCGGTTTTAAACCCCGGAGCGGCTAAATCCAAAATCGGCGAACACATAGTCTGCATTTTCCTAGCCAAATTAAGCAACAAGCCAAGAATCCTCTGGTAGGCCGTTGATTCTCCGAGGTGAAGCTTTGAAATACTTCCCCTGACGTCTCGCGGGACCACATTCGAAAATCACCCTAGGGGCAGGAGATTTAAGCAAGATTGAGAACGAATGATGGCTTCTCTGAGGCCAGCAACCTGTGTAGCATTATTTTGCATCGATTCGAGATGGCTACGAAGCTGCTTAATCAAAGGGTATAGTTCTGAATCGGCATCGATCTGTTTCGGTTTTGTAAATTAGTTGGACAAAAAGGAAGAATATTCGACGTAAGGGCATTCTTCCCATACCTCGCACAGCATACTGGTGTTATCTTTCGGTCCAGTAAATGTAAAATCTGTACTCCCATCGCTTTGCTCTCCCGAAAGCTCCAGGCGCCGAATGACTGGATGAGCCTAGGATGACAAGTCAGCGCCTTTGGTGAAAGGGAACCTTCACTGATAATGCGGGAAATAACGTAATCTACATTTCTTGTCTGCCGCTTTCTTTCTACTTGCGCTGTTCTCGCATTCTTCTCCAGCTCCTCAAGCTGTGCTCTCTCCATTGCAAGCTGGGCTTCTTCTCGTTCGATCTCTGCTCTTAATAAATCCGCGGAATTAGTGGCCGTGGCCAATTGAAGCTCCAAAGCGCGCTACACAGCATTCTCAGTTCTAGTTTTATGTTCACATCAACTTGAGATTCGAGAATACTAACATTGTCATCCAATGCAGCTTCGTAGTCGAAATCGGCATCGTGAGTACCAGGCGGGAATGGCATTCGAGGTAACCGCCTTCCTAGACTATTGTTCGTGCCAAATATGCAATTAGCAAGGTTTTATTATGGTACGAAACAAATTTTCTCACTGATAAAAATCCAACAATTCGTAAAGTCAAGTACATACTTTCTTCTGACGGCGAGTACGGCGGTTTGGGCTTCAATTCGCTTCCTTTCGTCACGATGTCTCACAACGACCGGTCGCTCAATCGATCGGAAAAGTTCTTTAATCTTCTCTTGGACAGAATCAGGTAAAGTGGTCCATTTTGTTTTAATCGTACGTTCCGCGATATGACGAGTCCGGGGTTTCAGCATCGCGAATCTCTTCCTGTCGTGGTCTCCCTCATCTTGCCATTCGCCGGCATCAGCAGAGCGCTGTTTGCGTTTTGGAGGCATGATCGCTGGGGTCTGAAGTGAGCAAGCAATTCAAGATAAATATCAGATCAACCCCGCAAAATTAATCGCAGATATCGATAGATATTCTCCTGGTCTCCTTGTCTTGAACTGGTCTTGTTTATATTCCAAGTCACGCTTGCCTGCGCCAGAGCACGAGGTCACATGCAATACGCCAAGAATTTTATTATCTTATCGCCACGTGATACTAAACCTAGCCGCAACTTCCCCTCAACTCAATTATCATTTCAACATCCACCTGAGCCAGCATGATGATCATCTTCGAGAAAGCCGGAAGAACGAACGAATATCCACAAACTCGAGACTACCACAATTCACCGGGCATGAAACCTTAGCATCGGACATAGGCGGGTTGGGCGCCCAGGAGTCGGGACCTAGCTTAGAAGGGCCGGTGACCCAGCTGCCCCGTTTACTCGTCGATTTGGGTAATCAACCGCCATCAACTTATCCCACTACTGTCTCATCTTGAATCTTAATATGACAATATATTTTCATAATGCGAATCATGTGAATCTGTACGAAGTGCCGCATAGTTCAGCTCTTTTGGTCTTCTCACTAACAAGCGTGGCTTTCTCGGATGCCTTGAACACGGTGGTTCGGCCCCGCGTTACATGATACGCGTGAAGGATTAGAATGCTAGCAACTTCAGCAACACGCCCGGTTCTTGGGCATTTGCCCTTCAAACTATAGATGCATATTGTATCTTTCTTCATCATAAGAGTTTGTGCCTACTATACCGCAATCTCGCAGGAGCGACAGGCTGCCCACCCACAGCGTTCACTGGCGACATTCGACACTAAGCCCCACGAAGCTGAAGACTACCTGCGGATTACAGGTTATAAAACTATTCTTGACCAAAGCTTTCCATCTGAAATGACGAGTATCAATCTGAATTTCCGCCTAAAAATGAAGCCGGCTTGGCTTCGGGCAGCTGGCAGCCCAGGTCCCAGCCACGTTAGCCCAACGTCCAGGGGAAGCTGTCTTCTTTCCCTTTGGCATGTGATCCCCAGACTTTTCGATGGCCAATTTTCAAGTGATAGAAATACGAAAACGAAGCAAGATCCCCCGCACTTAAGGCTCAGGAACGGATGTCTTCTGCTGAAACAAATGCTAGCTAGCGGGATTTTGCGGAATGAAAGTAAGGAAAACTTGGAAGAAAATCGCCAGTTGCGCCACGGCCGCTATGAATAGCTCTGCAAAGCAAAGCTTGCGGATCTTTTCCAAGGATAACCCTTATTTCTTTCTCTAGCACATCATAAAGGCCCATGTTTAATTCGACGCCGTACTCGGGACTAGGGAAGGAGAATTTCGTATGTGCTACCACGATGCTCATCCCGTGCGTCTCTCCGCATAATTCTCCGCAGCCCCTTGATCACAACGGCAACGTACCGGTTCTGCCAAGCTATATTACATATCCAGCCTGCGAATCATTTTCCCGCAAGTCTCCTCTGTCTGTGCTTACTATGATTTATCAAGTACTCCTTGACCTTGGATATGGCTGCTCCTTATTCGTGGTTTTGCAGTCTTCAGTGTATTCACATGCAGTGTTTTTTTTTTTATGATACCACCGAGGCGAACGTGATCATGATCAAATCGCTTGCCTGAGCCAGGGTTTTTTGATTCCATCCAGCTTTTGAACGTCATCATAGCGGAAGCCGCCCCACACCCTAATAAATTCGCCAAAAAAAAACTCAGTCAACGCCCAGACTCGTGCGCGGCAGAGAGCAGGTTGAAATCGAGTGTATCCCAGCCGTGCTCTCTCCCACCCTATCTCCTCTTGCTTAGCTTCGAAACAGCAACCTGATCCTTCTCTCTCCCACTAAATTTCTCGCATATACGGAAATAAAGCTCATTCGATGGTGCCTACCCGATAGGATGTTGGAATCAAAAAAAAAACAATAACGTGCAGGCCGGCCCATGCGCCAGCTGCTCGCTCATCGGTACTAATTGCTTAGATACAACAACGCTGCTTACATGTAAGCACCCCGATAGGCTGACTGACTCCAACTTTCCCATCTCAAACGCGGGCGTGGTGGAGGGAGGCGGATGGGTCCTTTCCGAAAAAAAGCCAACTCCGGAATCGGAACGATGGGTATCGAACCCCTTCCACTGGCAAATTACAACTAGTTAGCTACCCCATACTCCTGCCCCTTACAACTTCGCCACATATCCGCAGATCCTTGTCCAAAATCGCCGGCCAGATTTTATAGGCCCAAAACCATGATTATTATTATTTATCACTATGAGTATCTTCTCACCCCGTCTCACACCTTTGCGTGACCCGGCAAGCCGTACCAACTCATAACCTTGTTCTTACTCCATTCTAACCATCCAAGCAACTCCCAAATGGTAGCATGTACACAGCAACGTCATACCTCCGAACTCGCCAGCCAGCCGTACAATGCTTGCTCTTAGGTATACCCCGGAGTCACGCACGGAGCACCCACAGAGGTCATCTATATTCCGGATTCCGGTGCATTGATGTGTGATTTGAGGTGAGATTCACGTTGGCCAGAGCGCGCCTCTCCTTATGTCAGGGCAAGGCTAGCAGAGCTAAATCCCTTTTTTTTTAAGTGCCAGATGTGTGGAGAAACGAGCTAGGGAAGCAAGCGGGAGCTTCAGGTTCACATGCGTCAAAAATAAAAAAAGTAAAAATGGAAAAAAAATAAGGTAAAAGGCTGAAATGAAGTAAAATATCTGCTTCCCAAAGCCAAAACGCCTAGTGACGGAATCTAGAGCACATGTACCATTCAATGTACAGTACAATGTGTGTCCGTATATCATGAGGAAAAACCAGATCAGCGCAGCGGCGCATGAAATATTTGCTAACAACCAAGTCAAGTAAAAAATAAAACCTTACCTCCCCTCCTGCGCCCGCCCGTCGGCCTCCCGACCTGAAACCACCACCCCCGTCCGTCCCGCCAGAGTGAGAAAAAAAAAACGAGGAATTGCATGAGACAAAAAAGCCAAAATCAAAATCTAGGCGTAATTGAGCCGTATGTAGTTACAAAAAAAAAATTTTTTTGAATAAATAGGAATAAATCGGAACGAGGTAGACTGGGACGGGCTGGTAGGTAACACTGTTATTTATCCCTGTTGGATGTAGTTTCGTAAAGAAGAGAGAGAGAGAGAAAGAGAGAGAGTTGTTCGTTCGACACCGTTTAAAAATCGTCGTTTTATGTATTTACTATTTATATACATGAAAACAACAAAAGATGCGCGAGGCTTCTTCCGTTTTATGTTTATTTATTTTTCCCCTTTCTCCACTTGGGGTAGAATCAACTGTGTTTGTTTCATCCCTTCCATCCATTCATTCAATACTTGCAGCCTAATTATAATAGGCGCGAAATGTGGTATATAAATTAGATACAGAGAACATGATAGCTCTGAAAAAAACAAAATATCAAAACAAAAGGTATGGCATGTTATGGTATGATCAGGATATATATAGATATATATATATAGAAAATGGAGACGGGGTGAAAAATTATATATATGAGAAGAATTATAAAATATTTGGAGAGAAATGACAGAAGGAAAGAAGAAAGAAACCCCCCCCCCCAAAAGAAAAAAAAAAAAAA